>PVJI01020113.1:0-29517 GCA_004026765.1 Micronycteris hirsuta | reverse complement strand
ATGTTTGTCATTATTTTCATTTCTCAATATTATCAATAAAAATACTGGCTTCAAAATTTACTGGTTTCTGAACTATCTAATCAAAATAGAGATCCTAATTCAATAAGAAATTTGCTAAAATGTAATACCCTTCTTTGACAGAGTTTTCTAGAAATCATATAAAATGCATGTGAGAGATACTTCTTTTTGATGTACAAATCATTTCTAAAAGAGAAGTCATCAAGCTTCAAAGGTATTGTGGTCAGTATCTCCTTTACAATTGAAGATCAACAAATACTTAGTAGTGTGAAAATGAAGTAGACAGTTCTTTGACATGCCAGCAGAGATTTCAAATTCTGCAATTATCTATGAAGGGAAGTCACTGGATATTCTAATTAAAATATTGTTTAAATTAGAAACGGAATTTTGTTTCCCATATTTTCTTTTTTATTAAGAGAAAGAAAAAGAAGGCAAATGAAAACAGCGTTTACATCTAGAGGTTCAATCTGCAGCCTAATGCATGGTTTATTAATAGGGTTCTATGAACTTAATAACATTTGAAAATGTTGACAGCTACTGTATATTTATCTGTGATCTCTGTAGCTTCTGCTATAATTGTGGTAAAAGAGTGTGCTTCAGTAAAATGAAATGGATTACATTATTTGAAACATTAATTCTATTTGCATCTACTTTAAGGAAAATACATATGAGAAATAAAAATTTTTGAGTGTGCCTATCTTGAATAGAGCAAATGGTATGGATATCCTAATTCTAACCTTTTAGAGACCCAACATTTAGAGGATTATGTGCTAGATAATTATAAAGAGAACAATTAGTTTTAAAAATAGACTGACAATGTTTTTCACTCCATTTCAAAAGAATCAAATAAGTTCTTATTGTGGTTCCACCGTACATAGATTCCAGAGGCTGCGTTTTGCTTTTCTGAAATTTCCTTTGCCCCACAGTACTACTTTTGTTTGTGCAAGTCAAGCATAATACATGATATATATATGCTATAGTATATGCTACATTATTATATATTTTATATATATACATTCTGCAATCTCAAACTTGAATTGGTAGGAATCTTTTGGATCATTTAATCCAAATAATAACATTTCATAGGTTAGGGGAAAAAAAAAACAAGAATAAGAAGAGATTTTCCTAAGATAATTTAAGTAGTTAGACTAGAACTCAGATTTTCTAGTTTCTTAACAAAAAAGCATCTAGCCTTTTATCTTTATTATGCTGGTGTTTAATAGTCAAATATTAAAAAAATTCAACTGCTATTCTACTGTGGTAGGTAGGATACACTTACTGATAATATCAAGCAAGTAATTTTGCAGTGTAGAAATAATAAACCACCTGAAAAGTCTCATTTATTCACTTTCATAAAAAAAAAACTTTCAGAAATTTTAACTGGGCAAATCAACTATGCAACCAATACGTAACAACTAAATAATACTTTAAATATAGCATATACCAATGGATAAAATATATATTTTGGCTGCTTATCAAGAGGAGGGTATGGTTTTAAAATGATATACATAAAATTAAATTCTCATTTAAAAAATTAATCCCTTGGGGTTTTGTGTATGTGTGTGAAAGTAACAAGGAGATAGAGAGAGAGAGGAAATATTTAATTTAAGGAATTAGCTCACACAATTAGGAAGACTGAGATGATCCAAACCTTGTACTTGGCAAGCTAGAAGCCCAGAGAACCAATGTATGAAGGGGATCCTCCCAAAACCCAGAATTATCGTATGGAAGGCAGGACCCTTGTAGCACAGGCTTTCCCCACTGGGTGATTGTTCTAGGAACCCATCTGTATCGGTGTACAAGCTGGCATTGTTGTGAGAGGTTACATTCAGTTTCAGCAATTTTTCTGAAGACTCTTTCAACGTGTTTGCCCATGTCATTATGGGTGATTTACGAGCACATCTACCCACACCTTTGAGTGTTCAACAGTTTTTGACCAATGTCATTACACCAGTGCTCCACCCTCCTATTCATGATTTCACCTCGAGCTACTTCTTTGTTTCCGCAGATGAAAAAAGTCCTCAAAGGGAAACATTTTGCCAATGTAGAAGTGGTGAAACAAAAAAATGGCAGGCACACTAAAAGGCATCGAAATTGAGTTTAAAAATTGTTTTGATCAGTGGAAAAAACATTTGGATAGGTGTATTGCATCAAATAGAGAGTATTTAGAAGGTGACTGAAGTTTAAACATAGAAGAATAAATACATACTTTTTAATAAATAAATTCCAGGGGTTTTGGGGGGAGTGGGGTGTCCCTTCTTGTTTAGTTGCAATCCAAGTCTGAGGCTCTGGACATTAGAGAAGCTTATTTAGGAATAAGTTGCAGTCTGAAAGCCATCAGGCTCAAGATCCAAAAACACATTTCAGACTGAAGCCAAAGACATGAAAAGACCAACATCTAATCTCATGAAATCAGCAGAAAGAGCTCTTACCCAGCCAGTCACTCTTCAAGAAGACCCATCCACATTAAGAATGGCAATCTGTTTTTCTTAGTCTACTGATTAAAATGGAAAATTTATCCAAAAACACCCTCACAGACATGCATAGAGCAATGCTTGACCAAATATCTTGGCACTCTGTGGTCCAGTCAAGTTCATAAAACAAGCCATCATACTAAGCACATAATAACAGTGGTTTGAAGTAGGTCATTGTCATTGGACCATAACTGATAGATGTGGAAAAACGATATTGAAGTCATAAAGGTGGATGGAAGCTCTTACAGAGAATACAGAGAGAAACATGGTTCCATGACAGAAATCTCAATACAACAGTGTAAGAAAGAAGAGGAGAGGTCACAATGAAGACCAGTATGGAGGGAATCAAATGGATAAGAGCTGAACAAGGAGAACATTAATTGTAGAGGCCATTCAAGTAAGATTCTTTACTGTATAAAATGCTTAACGGTTCAAATGCTTGTATGGGTTTAGTAAAATAAAGACTAATATATATTCCCAAAATTTAGCTGCAAGGCAGCCACTGCAGACCTCATCAAGAAGAGTATTATTAAAGTGATGGATAAAAAAAAATCCAGATGAAGTATGTTAAGGTGTGGATGGAACTTGATAAAAATGAAAATGAAGAAAATGAGATCATGGTGTTTTTCCAATATAGTAGTGATGTAAAGATGAGATTGCAGACTTTGGTTTGAGAGGAGAAGGCCATGGGGCTAAGGGGACAATTAAATAAGGTGCAACTTTCAAGAAAAGAAATACCATTTTTTGACTGTGTTAGCAGAGAAAAGACACCAGAAAGTTGCCTATGACTGGACCTCGGTTCAACAACTTTGGTACTTGAGTTCTGGGTAAGAAAGGATTCAGAGTCAAGGCTCAAATACAAGCAGAAGTTTATTTAGAAAGTCATAGAATTAGAAGAAGTTAGCCATGGAAGAAGCGAGCCAGCTGGGCTGTGTGGGCTTAGGAAACAAGTTACAGGGACAAAAAAATGGGCCCTTGGAGATTAGGAAAAAGAAAGGCAGAGAGAGCACTCCTGGGGAAAGGGAGGAAAGGGCATGGTCATGAGGGGGTGCGGCGCACCTGGAAAAAAACAAGGGGTGGAGAAAGTCATGAGCATGCTAAAGAGGGAGAAAGCACATACTGGGGGTTTTTAAACCTTCCCTAAAGCTGGTGATCTTAGAGGAGGTCCCAGGGGAGGATCTTAATGGAATATTCATCAATATTCTGAGTATGTCCTTTCAGGGTCATGGTTTTTACTGATAGGTTGGTGTCTGGACAAGGGTCTTTAGTCATCGTAGCTGGTCCTGATGTCAGCCATGGCATTGCTTCATCTGGTTTTGCTGCTTTTCTGGGCCTGGAGCTGAAACAACTGAGGCCTAAATGTTATCCCTAATTTGACCCAAACTCTGTCTCTGTTGTCAACAGCCCCAGGGTCTTCCTAATATTATTTGATGCAAGTCAAAACCTCATTGTCTTGAAAACTTAATGCTTAATGATGTGGTCATGCAAAGGCTTGTATGGCAATCATATGAGGCTCTTGTTCCACCCTTTTATTCCTCCTCTAAGGGTGCCAACCACAGGACTAGAAAAATGCCAGGGGTGGAAAGATCAGGGGAGGGTCTGATCAGCTATATGAAAAGTCAGGGGGTCTAACTGCTGAACAGTGATGTGTTAGGGGATGAAATGTTACCTGAGGATGTAGTCTCACCCTACAATTGTTCTTTGCCAGGCACCGGGGGCTTTCCAACCTGGTTGTTTTCTGTAGTTAGCCAACCATTCTTACTCTGTTAATATTTAACTGCCTACTGTAATTGCAACAGAATTTTCTGAATATAACCAATTATCAGTTACATGCTTTAAAAATAAAGGTTTTAGAATTGAAATAAATGAACACATAAATATTTCTAAAGAGTTAGTCTGCAGAAATTTTCCACACAATTTCAAATGATGGATTCTTCATTGCTAGGTTTCAAACCCAGAAAGTACAGAATTTATTCCTTAAATGCAAAAAAAAAAAAAAAAAAGATAATAAAATTCTGTTAATTTCATCCTGTGTAATGTCATTGATGGTTTTCTGTAATCTAACCACATGGCATTTATTCAGTTTTTATACCTCAGCAAGCTCCATCGGGTAATTTACCCAAGATGTCCCCTCTTCCTGAAATAGTTTCCAGAACTCTACCACCTTTATCCTCTCTTATCCGACTAATGCCTACAGGTCTCAGATCAATTACCATTTACTTAGAGATGATTTTCCTGACCTCTCTTACTAAAACAGCTTCCTCTAATAAATACATTTATCTCATTGAATGACTCTTCCCTTGGAAATTTCCTGAGTTTTATTTTTAGATTTGTTAGGCAGTTCTTTAATTAATGTATATGCAACCCACAAGATCATCATCTTTATTAAAATATGATTAGTTATATTTTTCCTTTGATTGTATCCACAGCACCGCCAAGCTCCTCACACAAAAAATGAGATGCTCAGTAAGTGTGTTTAGAATGATTGAATATACCAAGCTTACATTTAGCTGAAAATTGGAAATGTGTATTAGCTAGCTAAGCTAATCTATCAGTCTTCACATATAGTAATGACTGATATTACATTTAAAAGATGAAGATTATTTTTAAATGGGACATAATGTTTCATTATATTTTATTTATTAAAATATCAAACACAATATCAAATTTACATTTGATATTTATTTGGAGAATAACAACTTATAAAAGTTCTATTCTCATATGAGCTTTTCTAACATATTGTAGTGCTATTGGACATTTTTTGCAGGAAAGCTGAATGAAAATGTCCCAGATGTAATGACATTATAACCTACAATACCTAATATATTGTTTCAAGTGGTTTAAATCATCTAATATAAGTTGCAGCATTGAGAATTATAGAACAAAAATATTTTACTCCAAAAATGACTATATTTATGTTTCAGAACCAGCCAGTGAATGGCATATTTTAGCATTTTCCTAGAAACAGGAAATAAATATATAGCCATAGAGTCATAGACTAATAGATTTTCAGGAATACTTATGCCACTAGTGCAATTTACCCCTGAGAGTAAGAATCTCATCTATAGCATCTGAGGTATATATTCATGTATTCTCTTCTGCCATAATTCTAAAGGTTTTAGACAGAAGTAAGTTGAGAAAATCCATAATTGCCAAAACGGTCCTCTGTATATTGATCCAGCATTTCTCCCTTGGCAATCACACATTTTTTATTCCAAGTCACCTTCCAGAGTAACTTTAGAAATGTCTAACCATTCTCCATTCCTCAAATATTTGAAGGGCTCTGAATTGTTCCTTTGAATATAAGTTACTGGGTCCCTCATAGATCATGGCTCTCAAGGTGCTTATACCAAAAGCAGTCATGCCACAGTTGCTCTAAATTGCATGTGAGAATTTCAACAATGTTGATTTCCATGTTATCATTTTATTGTTCTTTTAGCACATCAGCTATCTTTTAAAACTTTGCTCTACAAATATTTTTTAAAGTGTATTTACTGGATTTTGTTATTACAGTTGTCCTATTTTTTTCTCTCTTTTATTCCCCTCCACCATGTACCCCCATCCCTGCAGCATTCTCTCTCCTTAGTTCATGTTCATGGGTTGTACATGTAAGTTCTTTGGTTCTCCATTCCCTGTACTATTATTAACCCTCCTCCCCAGTCTATTTTGTACCTACCAACTATACCTCTTATTCCCTGTACCTCCCCACAGTCTCCCCCTCCTCTTGCCCGCTGATAGCTATCCATGTGATCTCCATTTCTGTGATTCTGTTCCTGTTCTAGTTGTTTGCTTAGTTTGTTTTTGTTTTTGTTTTTATGTTAAGTTGTTGATAGTTGTGAGTTTGTCGTCATTTTCCTGTTCATAGTTTTGATCTTCTTCTATTTCTTAGATCTATTTCTTAGATCATATAATAAGGTCTTGGTGATGATGAACTTCTTTAAATTTACTTTATCTGGGAAGCACTTTATCTTCCTTTCCTTTCTAAATGATAGCTTTGCTGGACAGAGTAATCTTGGATGTAGGTCCTTCCTTTCACAACTTTGAATCCTTCTTTCCAGCACCTTCTTGCTAGTAAAATTTTTTTGAGAAATCAGCTGATAGTCTCATGGGAACTCTGTTGTACGTAACTTTCTCCTTTTTCTGATTTTAAGATTTATCCTTATCTTTAATCTTGGGTAGTGTAATTATGATGTGCCTTGGTGTGTACTTCCTTGGGTCCAACTTTTGTCCCACACTAGTGAATACCTAAGGCTCTGTCCCTTACAATGTAACAGGTGTACTGAGACAAAGAAATACGACTCAAATGAAAGAACAGTTCTAAACTAAAAAAAAAAACCAAAAAAACAAAAAAACAAACAAAAAACAAAAAAACTAAGTGACAAAGAGATAGCCAACTTACCAGATGTAGAGTTCAAAACACTGGTAATCTGAGTGTTCACAGAAATGGTTGAGTATGGTTGCAAAATAGGAGAAAAAGTGAAGGCTATGCAAAGTGAAATAAAGGAAAATGTACAGGGAACCAACAGTGAAGGGAAGGAAACTGAGACTCAAATCAACAGTCTGGAGAAGAGAAAGATAAACATCCAACCAGAACAGATTGAAGAAACAGAATGAAGAAACAAGGAAGAAATAACATCCAACTAGAACAAAATGAAGAAACAAAAAAATGAGGAGAGGCTTAGGAACCTCTGGGAAAACTTTGAATTTTCCAATATCCAAATCATAGGGGTGCCAGAAGGAGAAGAGGAAGAGCAAGAAATTGAAAACTTATTTGAACAAATAATGAAGGAGAACTTCCTGAATCTGGCAAAGGAAATAAACTTCCAGGAAGTCCAGGAAGTTCAGAGAGTCCCAAAGAAGTTGTTCTACAACTATTCTAAGTAAACTTCCTCCATTTATAACACAATATTGACAAAGAATAAACAAACTATGACAAAACAGTATTATTAATCTAATAGACATCTCTATCTCTTCTAGTTTCAGAAACTTGTCTGATTATATAATCTGAAACTATTCTATCAAAAACTTAAATATACTTGATAAAACTTACCAAATATACTTTTATAAGCAGACATGAGCTTTTAAGGAAAAAAAAGAAAAGAAAATAGCCTAGGACCGCTGTCGGAGATAGTGGTGAAAAGCAGTAGAAAACAAAAGCTAAGAACTGTCTTGCTACTTTGTGGGGTGGAAAAGCCTTCAGTTATTTCAGTAACTGAGTCATCTTGACCCTAAAAATCAGGCCACTTTAAGGGACCGATATTTTGTGAAATTATGCATTAAGAACATTTGTGCAGAGGCAAAAGATAACAAGCAGGACTGAGCTTCGCCTTTTGGTCTCCTGAAGAAAGAACTGAAATCTTCCTATCTGACAACTGGTAAGCACAGGTCTTCAGTGATTTCTGCTTGGGTTTGAATTAACATTGTTTGCATGGTCTACTAAACCAAGACATATAAATAACCATTACATAGTCATAGACCCCTAATAAAATTGGTGTGTCTGATGAAATAAAATTAAAAATGATGCTTTCTTGGGAAAAATAAAGATAGTCAAAAAAAGTTCATATTGTCCTAATAACATTCCACTGAATAGGAGCTTATACTTCCAAGTAACAAAATACATTGTAAGAAAAAAAATGCATTACTAGAAATAACAAACAGCATGATTAGACTGTCAAAAATGTCAAATAGTAAAAAAATGAGTATGAAACAACTATTTGAAGAACATGGTAAATTGTAAGTTACTATATTAAAATAAGGATGCTTAATAAATAGAAATTCTAATAATTAAAATATATATTCATTAGAATAAAACTCTGAAGGGATAGGACAGAAAGGGTATATACAAATTAAAAAGGGGAAATGTAACCCAGTTTTTGGCATTAAATAAATTATGCTAGAAAAATGAAGCTTATGTTGTCATACTGCGATAATAGAAGCCAGCAGAGAGGTAAATCATTTCTTCAAATTGCGGAGAGAAATGCTGTCAAACTAGAACAAAAGGATCATTTATAATGGATTTCTTTAAAGTTTAGATTTTTAAAAATAAGAATATTTCAAATCCACACCTCCACAAAAAATGCATTTCTGACCTTGAGTATTAGGAAGAATAAAATTAAACCCTGAGGGAAGTTACTCATTCTGAAAAAAAAGATAAAGGTAAAAAGCAAGTAAGTAGACCTGCTGGGAAATAAAAATTATTGTTATATAAAACAATAATCATGATGAATCACTCAGGGGGAGGTAAAATAAAAGAAAATGGTTCTAAAATACAATACAATAGTTACATGTAGAATGGGAGAAAATGATCTGAAAAAATTATTCCAAGTTGTTTGTACTCTTTGGAAGGTGACTGGAGCTACTTATGATTAATTAGTTAAGTTAGGAATAAACACTTAAAACATGGGAACGTCCAATATAAAAAAAGATACAGACTTTTAGCTATCAGAGATAAGATTTTAGAAGCAAATAATAAAAAATGATAGAGGAAACAAAATAAAAAGAAAATACAGCATTAGAATAATCTCTCCAGTATGATGTTGCAGGCAAGTGGAAGATAATATAAATATGGAATTATTGGTAAATCATGAAGAACTATTTTTTTCCTAAGTGTACTGCAGTTTACAAACAATTCCATACTTTTTCTCACTTAATCCTTATAAAATTTCAGTTTTATGAAAAAGGTCATCTACTTGTGTTTTGTAGATAGGTATTAAATGATTTTATTTATGTATTTATTTGTAAAATTAATTTATAAAATCAGAGAAACAAGAAACTATTTTCTAATCCATATCTTCTGCTTCTAGTTCAAGTCCTTCTCATTTGTGACTCAGTTTACAAGTGACTTATTCAAGCCATTGTCAATTACGGACTCTGTTAAAAGCCATTTTACAAAACTAATATAAGATATGCTGCCATATTCCATACTAACAAGCAAGTTACATCATATTTTTGCCACTCCTCAGATATAATTAATTAGTAAAGTTTGCAAATTTAGATGTTGATTGCTGCTGCTTTAGTGAGCTATGTATTCTTATTTAAATGGTGATGAAATTTGTTTAATAGCCTGTTAAGAATTTTTAAAAATAGTCAGCATCAAGTTTAGTATTCTAAACTTTTAAAATCTGTCTCCCAATTCTACCCTCAATTAGAATAAAAAAAAGCAATTGTTTCCTTCTCTTATCTTCTTTAAATCCTATTTTAAAAATATGCATTCTAATAATCATTAAGATTTATGTTAAAGCCTTCTGAAATTATGTAGGGACTTAAAAGTCATTTATGGTCATTAGTTATTTTATTATATTTTTATTCTCCAGTTTTCAATTTGGGATTCACCTCTGAGGTTCAGAAGAAAGCAAATCAGAAAAGTCGCTTTTCAGCCCTGGCTGGTGTAGCTCAGTGGATTGAGCACGGGCTGCGAACCAAAAGGTCCCAGTTCGATTCCCAGTCAGGGCACATGCCTGGGTTGCAGGCCAGGTCCCCAGTGAGGGCCATGTGAGAGGCAACCACACATTGCTGTTTCTCTCCCTCTCTTTCTCCCTCCCTTCCCCTCTCTGTAAAAAAAAAAATTAAAAAATAATAATAAATAAATAAAATCTTAAAAAAAAAAAAAGAAAAGTCACTTTTCAAACTCTTTCATTTTCTATCAATGTGTCTTTGGACCCAATATTGGTATTTTTCTTTATATCATTTTTTCTTTGACTATTGATTAAAAGAAATAATTCTAAAACAAAACAAAACCTAATCACTGGTATTCCCTAGAAGATTTTACTATGGTATTTTCAATTTTGACTTGTTTCTTTTACCATTCTCTTAACTTTATTTCACATATTAGTTTCTGCCTTATTTTTGAAAACAATGATTTTTGTATAGTTTATGTTAAGAAATAAATGCATTATGAATATTTCTTTGCAATGAGTAATCAAAAAGTCATAAATTTGCATGACATAGTAATAATAAAATAAATCATAATTTTGTATAGTATATATAGAGCTCAAAAGTTTACTTTTCAAGATGTGCTAAAGGTTGGGCATATATTCAATGTGGCAGTATGATACTGTTTGAGATTGACTCCTGCTTCTACAACTACTAAGTTCATGATTTTTCAGCTTCCTTAATATTTTGTGCACCTGTGGTTTTGTTGGTAGATGGAAAGAACTTTCTCATAAAGTTATGGTAAATTTGAATTATTTAAATCTTTGAAAATTGTGATAACCCTTTCCTGGGGCCTTCCGTAGCAGGCCCAGCTACTGATGGGCCTGACACAAGTTACACACATCTGGAGACTCTGGCATCAGGCCTACTCACCCTTCTGGGGCCCGGGGCAACAAACCGCCCTCTTGCAGAACCAAGCAACAGGCCTACGCACAGCTACCCACCGCATCAGACTACCGAAAGTCTCTGACCAAAATTTTCTTTGTGGTATATACGTACGATGGAATAGTATTCACCCTTAAGAAGGCAGAACATCCTGTCATTTGTAACAACATCAATGGCTCTGGAAGAGATTATGCTAAGTGAAATAAGCTAGAAGCAAAAATATCACGTGATACCACTTATGTGAGGAATCTAAAATAGTCTGGGATGAGGGGAAAACAGTAGGGTATTAGTCAAGCAGTACAAAATTTCCGTTATACAAGTACGATAAGTCTTAGAAATATATGATATGGCATAGAGCCTATAGTTAATACTACTGTGTTGCTCACTTAAAAATTTGTAAAAAAGGTAAGTTTCATGTTAGGTGTTTTTGTAAGAAAAGAGAAACAATAATAAAAAAGTAGGAGTAAACATTTGGAGGTGATGGCTATGCTCATGACATAGATTTTGGTGATGGTTTTATGGGTGTATACTTGCATCTGAACTCATCAAGTTGCACATGTTACATATGTACAGCCTTTGTATGTCAATCATACTTGAAGAAAGTTGTTTAAAAATTGTGATAACTTTTAGTATATGTATAATAATGAATAATATGATTTGATATGCCTGTTTATATTTTTAAATTCTGAAACTCTAGTGTAACTAACAATTATTAAATGCTCACTTAGTTTCAAGCAGGCAGTGCACTCTGTGCTTTACATGCATTAAATCATTTTATCCTCACAATAACCCCATGATTTGATATCATTATTCTAGTTTATAGATGACTACATGACTATATCATATGTATATACCTAGGTTTTACCGTGATAACAGATAACCCCTTGATTATATATAAACTAATACTCAAAAATGTAATTTATCTTTTAAGCCACCTGCCTTTCATGGCCTGGGTGTGCGATGTGGCTGTCCACTCCATGTGGCCACTCAGGAACCCTGACTGATTGAAGTCCCCCCATCTTGTAGCTGCAACTTTTGAAACAAGTAACCCCTCAGACTCCACAATGTCAGAGAAGCATGCTAGGGATTTACATGACGATTCTTCTGCAGACATTCATGGGCCGGATCAAGACCACTTGTAACTTCACGAAGTCTGTGAAATGTGGAGGAAGTGCTGAAATGTTAAGTGAGCGCCACTCTCTCTGCAACAAGTAGGAAGTGTCAGAATTTGGACGCTGGCTGTCTGGTTCTTGAGTCTCATTAGCTGAACTGTTGTACTCATTCCAAGAATAATTTTACCAATCAGTGTGTATGTGGTGTCTGAGACTGCTAGTTATTGCCCAAAATACATTTACTGTTCTTTAGTATTCAAAGAGGCTCTTCTCTCCCATGAAGTGTGTGAAGCGGCATGTGCCACTCTGGGCCACAGTTTCAGAGGAGCAGGTATAATCTTGCATGCTTTCTCTCCCCTCTGGAGCACAGGATGCAGCTCACAATGAAGCAGTATGGCAGGGCAGAGCTGCAGAACAGAAGCAGCTGTGTTCCTGGGGCCTGTGTCACCATAAGGAGGACAGCCACCTGGAGAGCAGGGGCAGAGATGTTCACATCTGTTTTGAGACCTTCTTTTTGAGCACTTGTGTTTCTATTTAAGCCATTTCCAATTTAGATATATTTATCTCACATTAAGTTATATACCATTTTGTGTCGAAGCATTTGAAATTGTTTATATTTGGCTAATGTTAACATAAGAAAATAAAAATTTCATGAAATTTAATCTAATGATATGGCTGTCAAATATTTTAAATAAATAAATTGACTATCTTTCACTTAAAAGGTAGTATAATTTAATTTCTCTGTTTTTTTGTAGTACTGTTTGCTAATGTCATGGTTTTACTGACTACATAAAATATTTTCTTCAGTTATTAAATTCAACTCCAGGAGTACATTTTCTTGTTGTTCCGGGGTTTTATGTATGTCTGAATCAATAAGTACTTCCTACTTTTTTCTGAGATACTAGTTCAGAACAGCAGTTCCTATCACTAATTCCACTCTATGTGAATTCAAACTAAGAAATTATTAAGCCATAGCTCCTTCCATACTTATTGTTTAGTTGGTAAAGCTCTAACAAGTTTGTTTCATTTTCCCCTCAAAATTCTTTTCATCATCCATATACGTAGCCTTAAGTTCATGCTTATATAAGTAGATGTTTTCTTGATATATATACAGTTATATTTTCCTTCTTATTATTAGTTATAGTTCTTTGAATAAGATTCACTTTAATAGTCTGTGAAGTCCTAATTTCTACACTGCACAATTTTGTGTTATCATGGGATGTATTTCTTGTGTTAAAATTTCATGCTGATATTGTGTATTACTCATAATCTGCCATTATTTATATCTAAAGATGGATTTCTTTTGCATACCTATAACTATTTTCCTTGGGAGTTACCAGAGACTATTTTATTTTATTTTTACCAATCATTTTTTGGTGCTACATCTGTTGTCTTCATTTACACTCAGGTTTCTTCTGGGATATGTTCTTTCTCCCCCTCATGCTGACGGTAAAGGTCTCATGACTAGAATGGAGACTACCATGCCAAGGAAAGTGAGCTTATCTTTATGCCTGGAACTTCCTGTTGTAGCCCTGCCCAGTGTGTGAAAACTGTGACTTGGCATGCTATATGTAGCCAGCTGTTCGTATCTCTTAATTCCCATACTTTTTCTAAATTAGATCCTTAACTGGAAGGAAAGACGAAAACTCAACTTGTGCCTTCTGGCCCTTCGGTCTCATTTCTACACGAAATAAAATAATTTTCATTCCAAGTAAAAAATACAACCTCTGACATAAAAATGTATTTGGTTATCCTTAAACAAATACTTCTTCATTTTTCTCAAGAAATCTTCATTCAAAAAGCAATGGCTATGACGGTTACTTTTATTTTTTTATAATTATTTTCTTAGAAATATGCTACTGGCATTAAGCAATCCAAAGTAGTTATAATGTAATTTATCATATATTTTTTCCTTTTCTCTGAGCTTCCATTAAGCTAAATTAAATGAAACTTCTCAGAGACATGTTCCACAACCCCAGCTGGCCAGGAAGAGCATCTTCTTGAAGAGAGGTATCTAATAGTTCTTCCACAGATTGCATACATAGTCGTGATTGCCCCTTAATCAACTCTACCTGTTGATGAACATTCTCAAAATGGCTACAAAATCTAGCTCTGAAGTAGATTTTATGAAATGAACTTGCCAAACTAAACCATTTTTACCTCTATAAAACCAGTTCCCTCACGTCCCTCTACACTATCTATTCCTCATGAAAATGGAAAATGGGCATTGTGTTGACCTAGCATTAGTTAGTTCCATTGTTTACAGTCAGTTCATTAAAAATATTAGGGTTTCTTCTACCAGAATATACCACTTTATTTGTTTTTTTTTAATTCAAAATTGCTGTTTAGCACTACCTTTGTGCTTCATTGTGACACATCTTTCTTTAATACTTTATGAGATCAATTTATTTATTTGTATGATCTTATTAAATATTTTCTGAATGAGTGACAATGTATACCCTATTCCATATTTTCTGGGGAATGAATATGGACTCAACTTCTATCAAGCCATATTCAGCAAAAGTCTAAATCATTCTTTTGTTAGAACTGTTACTTTCTAGGTATACAGCATTATTTTAAAACAATTTTTGTTTAAAAATGGCTTATATTGTTCTATGAAATCACTTAGGGGAAGTTATACCCAAAATATAACAGGTTGTAATTAAATTTCTAACATTTGTGAATAAACAAAATTATTTTTGAGTTGCATCTAATCCCTTAGAGCTGAGTTTTTTATAAGCAGTCACACTAGAGATGAGAAATTGGTAACTCAAATATGATAAAATATACATTTATGAGAATATAAGTAACGCATTGGATGCTCAGAGGTGTTATTAGCACTTTAATAGGAATTGCCACTAAATTACTCCTAATGATCTTTCAGTAATACATTTAAAATAATTTACTTCAGAAGAAATATATTTTCACTATCTTTATTAACTCTCAGTAAATGTTTCTTAAATATACAAATAATTTAAAATAAATTTTTAAATGGCATGAAAACAGTATGGAAACACACTTGATTTATATCAAAATGGTCATATCTTGAATGGTGAAAGAATTGTCACTCGTGGAAAAAGTAAGAGAAGTTTGTCGTCAGTTTATTCAAAACTGTCAGAACTTGGAAGCAACCAAGAGATTTTTCAATAGGTGAATAGATAAATAAATTGTGGCACATCTGGACCAATGATTTCAGTGGTGTGGTGCAAGAATTTTTAGAACATTCAAAACCTGACTATTTAGTCAGGGGTACTGACCTCTTTTTCCCTTAGATTGTCAAATTAAAAAAAAAATGATAACCACCAACATAATAACAGCTGTCATTGTGAATGAATCAAAATTGTATCTATTTTTTGCAGATCAACACAAAGTATATTTTTGGAGTGTCATAGAATTTTAGTAATTAGTTTATGAGTGCCATGCAATGAAAAAGGTTGAAACCTGCTATCTAGACAAAAGAAACATATTCAGCACTAAGTAGAAATGAGCTAAATGAACTATCAACCATGAACAATTATGCAGGAAGTTTACATGAATATTAGTAAGTGAAAGAAGCCGATCTGAAAGGCTACCTACTGTATGATTCCAATACATAACATTCTGGAAAAGGCAAAAGTATGGAGACAGTAAAACATCAGTGGTTATCAGGGGGTTGGGGAAGTGTGGAGGTAGGAGAGATGAATAGGCTGACCATTGACGGTATTTAGGTCAGTGAAAATATTATGTCTGATATTATCATATTGGATAAATGGCATTATATTTTTTCCAGACCTATAAAATGTACAAGAAGAAAAAATCATAAGGTAAATTATGAACACTGGATAATAGTGTATCCATGCAAGTTCATCAATTGTAAAAAATGTATCATTCTGTTGAGTGATATTGATAATGCAAGAGGTTATACTTTCATGGGGGTAAGGGGTATATATACAATATTTGTCATTTCTTTTTAATTTTCTTGTGAACCTAAGACTGCTCTAAAAGTAAAGTCTTAAACAAAACAAAAATGTAAGAGAAAGGATGGGAGTTCACACTAGATCCATTTGTTAGAGTATAATGCATAGTGACATGAGACGTTTAGTAGGCAAGAGAACACAGGGACGTAGGTAGACAATCTCCTTGCATGTTAACCAAAATTGAAATTATAGTTCTAAGAATAAAAACGTGTCAAAGAAATGGGCAGAGCTTGACAGCAAAACAGTTTAGGCCAGCTCCTAGGATATCCAGGCATATGGCCTCTCAGGTGCACAGGAAATGTTGCATGATGGGTGTGGGAAGGGTGCCAAATGCTATCACAGATGAGGGGAAGGTGGAGCGTAGCTCAGGATCCTTTGTTTTCAGAACGGCACTAAGGTAGTGAACAGGAGTGGGAGTGGAAAATTATGGTGTTTTATTTGCCACTTGGAGAACAGTGCAAGAGATAAATATGTCCTTGTTTTAAGTCGTTCCACTTATAATGATTGATTCTAGATGCACTCCAGTTGTTTGAGGTGATGGTTTTCTCTACCAAGCCTATCTCAAATATCTGAACTCCTTGATTTTAATGATTTCACGTATTAATCTTCAAAGAAGTACATACTCAATTCAGAACACTTAATTCAGAAAAACATAACAGGGCTTCCTTATCTTCAAACAATAATTATTTCCAGAAAAAAAAAAGTGGAGAAAAAATATCCTCTTTAAGACAATTTTTATACCCTTTTGTTTCCATTAATTTTCTGTGTACTGTATCCCTTACCAATATGACACTTCTACATTTCAGTGTTCTTTGTATTCACCTGCTTTCATATCTATCCAGCTTTCTTTTCAATAATCATGTGGATGGAAGAACATTCCTATCTTCTGTGAACTGGG
Source organism: Micronycteris hirsuta (assembly GCA_004026765.1). Classification (NCBI taxonomy): domain Eukaryota; kingdom Metazoa; phylum Chordata; class Mammalia; order Chiroptera; family Phyllostomidae; genus Micronycteris; species Micronycteris hirsuta. The sequence goes on along the minus strand of PVJI01020113.1, from coordinate 12,743 downwards.
TTTTCTTTTTTGAGATAACTTTATAGATTATTGAAGAAGTAAGGGGTCACTCTAAATGGCAGTGTATTAAATATGTATTTTATTGAGTACTTTTTTCACGCTACAAGCCACATGTTACATCTAATTATAAGATATATTTTGCTAACTAAGGTGACTATATTTCTCTGTTGCCTAGAAGATTTGGGATTAATACAGTGACATCAATAAATATGTGATGAGTTCAATGTTGCTATTATGGAAATAAAACCATGTGCTCAAGAAAAAAATTAAGTTGGTTCACTTCTATTAATTTCTCAGCAAAGTTGTCAATCTTTTTGCTCCCTTGAATTCCCAGGCATTTTGGTGGGTCTGAGGTTGCATTCCAATCCAAGTTCAATGTTCCCTCTCATAGAAACCTATCATAATATAACATTGTCAAACTGAAGTTAGTCTCTGTAGTTGGTGATCATGTGTATTGGTTTGATTTGATTTCTGCAATAATTTATCACAAATATAGTGGCTTAGTACAACACATTTTTCTCCCATAGTTATGGAAGTCAGAATTTTACAATCAAGTTGTTGACAGATTTTGAAAATTTTGAAAATTTCAGGGAAGGATCCACTTCTTTTCATTTTACATCTGCTGGAAACCACATGCATTTCTTCATTTGTCATTCCTGTCTCATTTTTAAAGTGCACCACTCCAACCTCTGCTTCTATTATTACTTCTTTTTCATTGTTGAACCTGATTCTACTGTGCCCCTCTTAAAGGATCATGTGGTTTTGTTAGATTCATTCAAATATTCCAGGATAATTTTCCCCTCTTGAAGTCCTTACCATAAGCACAACTGGAAAGTCCCTTATGCTATATAAGATCACATGTTTACAGGCTCCACTGATTGGAATAAGAACACCTTTGGAGCTTTTAAATTATTTTAATACAACATGTAATATGCAACTTTTATCACCAGGCCTTTCTAAAACACAAATTAAATATGTAAAATGGAATACAAGTGGAACTGAAAAATTTACAACCTAAGCTTAAAATAACTTAAAAACCTCTATAATCCTAGCATACTAGATTATTATTTTCCTTGAACACTGGTTTAAAATATTTGTAGCACACTTCACAATAACCAATGCAATCTGTATTACAAGTGTATTAAATTCTACTTATTCTTGGAGGTGAAGTGATCCTTTTTACACAAAACAAATATCTAAAAGCTAAACTTATATAGTAAATATATCTATATTAAAATTGTTCACTAAATAAAAATAAAAAATCACTTTGTTTTAGTTCACTTTAATCAGAAACATTTTATTATTTTTTCAATCATAGACACAAATAATGGTTTCCTAACGTGTTCCATTGAACTGTAGAATTAGTATTGTTAATTGTAAAGTGAAATGATGTTTAAATATAGTAAATTATTTAGTAAATGAATATCAATCCTGTACAAATATAAAATACTATAATATATAACTAACTTGGCTATACAAGCCTTAGAATAGAGCTAGGTACGTGATTTTACTAAAATGTTGTATTGATAAATCAGTCTCAAGAAACTGTCCTCATGACAGATCATTGTTTTTTTTTTTTTATTGATGAGAGAAAGAGAGAGAGAGAGAGACATCAATTTGTTATTCCTCTTCTCCATGCATTCATTGGTTGATTCTTGTATGTGCTCTGAACAAGGATTGAACCCATAACCTTGGCATGTGGGGGCAGCTCTCGAACCAACTAAGCTCCTCAGCCAGGGCCAGACTATTCTTTTTGTAATGTCTAGTTCTTTATTTTAGTAGAGTTCTCATGACCTTTAAAGCTATAATAAGGTCCAGCAAACACAGTGTGAATAATTTCCTACATGCTTTTTTTCTGAAGTCACATTTATGCATAAAACTTTTGTTCTGTTTCAGTAAGGCACTTTAGCATATGCTGGTTGAATTCTGTCTTCTTGTTACAGTCTAAATCTGTTTTCATTCAGGTTGTTTGCTTTATGCCTCTAAGCTAAAAAGAAGATATTTAAAATCTTGAGAGAAATGATTCATACTCTCTTTGGCAGCTAAAGCTACAGCTTTGCCTTTGCTCACTCCTTGAAATTTGATGAACTAAAAGATTAAGATGGCCATACCACATGTATAAACCAAATGCTTTTAGGTCTCATACTGATGACACAATTGCCTGTAGCTTCTGAGAGAAAAGTCCCTCATCTCTGTTATCCAAACTATTTTCATAGACTCCAAGTCATGGGAACCTGTTTTAAGAATTCTTTCTTTTGTAATTTTAATTTTTGAGTGAGGCAGAGATGGTTTCTTTTATTGATGAAAATGAAAAAGAACAATTCTCAATGGCAAGTCTACAACCTAAAGCATGCACGAGTTATTATTTGCTTTTTTGGGGAACTCCCTACTAAGACCCATAAAATGTCATAAAATTTGATAATGTCAAGGAAAGTGACTCAAGATTCACGGAGACATTGTGACCTACCTCTATAGATCTAACACAGATCACTCTGAAAAGGAAAAATAAATGTATTTTGGTTTCTGATATACAAAAATTACTTCTAAAATTTACGGAACACTGTGAAAAAATATTTTGATAAGCTCTATAAAAAACATAGAAATTAGAAGTAAGAATGTGGCTAAGATTTAGTAGATTGAATAGCCCATGAACTTTAGGCATTGAATAATTAACATCACTGACATGTAGGAGTTATAATGTTATTCCTATGGGAAGTAAATCTCAGAGAATTTACATCTGCTTCCAAAAGTTGCTATGTGGAATGAAAATAAAGTTAGGAATATAAAACTAAGGCCTGTGGAAATCTGAAACCTTAGTCAAAACAATATTATAAAATAAAACAATCACAGTCTCTGGCATCAGGGGTTAGAATCCTGTTAATATAATATGGACAAAGTGTTTAGTTACTTTGGGCTGATAGAAGCTGCTTCTTATGCTATTTAGGCGGTGTAAGAATGCACACGACATCTTGGAGGATAAATACACAATAAAAGTTAACATTCTTATCCATAGTGTTAGTGTAATTTCCAAGAAGACCCATTCTTGTTCTTAAGGATCTTACAATTTAGGATTTGAGCAAATTTAATTATCACAATACACAGTGGCAACTTATGCAGCAATCAAACAAAAGTGAATAACAAAGACAGAAGAATAAAGCTTTCTGTGGAGACTAAAAAAGACAAAGATCAATTCTAGCCTGATAATGGGTCAGAAAACTCTTTGAAAAATAAATTGACTTGAGACAAGCATTCCAAGACTGAGAAAGAGAAGTTCAGCAGGTAATGGTGAACGTGGGATGGAGGAAAACTCCAGGTCTAGGAAAAAAACCTGAGTATAGAACTAGCTTTTAAAAATGTTTTGAGAAAACGTGTCATGAGTGAACTGTATGAAAATTCCACCGGTATCTATAAAATAATCAGTGGAAATCAAGTTTGGAAATATTAATGAGGAGAGTATGAGAGGAACCTTGATGCCAGTTCGTGCTGTGGCAGACTGTTTAGCATTACGTTTGGCATTGCACCATAGAGGAAATGCAGTTTGGCCTTAAGACTCACATCTAAAGTTCATTGCTTTGAGATTTGTATTTTATGATTTTAATGCTTGTTTGGTGACAAATATATGATAGCAGCTAATATGGACATGCTAAAATAGCACTTCTTAATGTAACAATATTTTCCCAGACATATGTCACCCAAATTATTTTTTATGAGTTTATAGATGTTTTGATAAGCATTTTGTAAAGAGAAATGTTTTATAATTTATTTTAGTAAAATTATGTGGTCAAGAAAAACTTAAACTGTGGAACACATTTTTAAAATCATAACTTGATTCTCTCCAAGGACTCAGTGGTCCTGTATTCTAGCCCTACTCTCTCTGTAACCAGCTCCACGAGCTTGCCTCTGTTATGAAGTGTCCAGAATTCTTTGTTCCAATATCTCTAAACAAAGTCTGCACTGATGTCCCTGGTCCTTTGTGGCCAAATTATTATATGATTGCAATTACATTAAAGACACTTCTGACAAAAATAAGAAAGTTAGATATTAGATTATTCAAATCAGAGAAATCAAGGGGGGCAATAAACTGGGATGTAAAGTTAATTTATTTTAAAATAGACACTTTTACTTTGGAAAAGTGATAGCATGGATTTTCCCTTATAAAAGAAGTTGGAAATGTTTAATAACTTTCAGATTAAAAATATTCTATAGCTCATAAATGCTTCCATTATTTACTAGAAAAAAATTAAAGAATTTTCCACTTTTGTCATTGTATGCTTCCTAATCGTACTTTGATATAACATATTAAAGCAGTACTCCCCAAACTATAACATACATATAAATCACCTGGGATCTTCTGGAAATGTAGATTCTGAATTAGTAGGTTGGGCATAGCACTGAGATTTTTCATTTCTAACAAGCTCTTAGGTGATGCTTTTGTTGTTATTTAAGGACCAAATTTCAAGTAGTGAGATTCTGAAAGACTTCTCAAGATTCGGTGTTTCCTTTGCTCTTGATGGCTTTGTTGCCCACTTTGTGGCACCTGCCGTTCATGTTTTCTGAAACTCATAATCAAGATCCATCTGATCCAGTTGTTTGGGCCAAAATACCTAGAATCATCTCTTTTCTTCAGTCTTGTTGAAACCACACTGAACGCTCAGAATATGACCATTTCTACCTGCTAGCAGGAATTCTAACAGCACCATATGCTACCATTTTGGTTCAAGTCCTTTCAATTTCTTCTTGAATTATTATAATAGTTTCCTAATGAACTCCATGAGCAAACCCTTGCCCTCCATAGTCTGTTCTCAATATAGAATACTGGGTGACACTTCTGAAATCTAAGCCATATCATGTCACTCTTTTGTTGAAAAGTATCACTGCACCCATTTCACTCAAAATGAAGGTCATTTACCTTACGATGTCTTACAAGATCATATCAATACATAATCTTACTTTCCATTACCTTTATGAACGTATCTTCTGCTATGTCTTCCCTTACTCTAGCCACCTGGACCTCTTTGGTTTTCCTTGAACATGTGGCATAATCCTCTTGCTATTCATATAGCTATTTTTTCTTTTACCATAAACCTTTTTTAGATATAGCTTTCTCAATGAGGTTAATTATGGCCACTGAATTAAAAATTGTATCTTCCAGACTGTCCTGATTCCCCCAGTCTACTTTTTTTCACATTTTGTTTTTGAAATTCCTCACATTCAACATAATCTATTTATTCAGTATGTTCATTGATTATTAAAAATATGTTTAGTCCAGTTGAATATAAAGTGCTTGAGGGAAGGTGTTTTGCCTTTATTTCATTTATTCTATCTGCTATTAATTTAATCTAAGTAATTCGACAATGTCTGACATAAATCGGGTACTCATCAAGTATATGTTGAATGAGATCAATGTACGTTATAGGAACCTAGGCAGAAGTTTTCTTAACATGACTGAGGCAGATGTTAGATATCAACCTTTAGCCTTGAAAATAATAGGAGATGAAAAGATGGAGATAGCTTAATATTTGAAGAAGCAGGCCTCAAGAGAAGCAATATGTGGGAACCAAAATAAGATATTTATTTCTGTTTTATTAAATGGAAGTGAGACATGTGATCCTAATTGTAGATTGAGTGGAAATACAGATATAAAGATGGCAATCGATGAAGCAATGTTTCAGAGGATACTCAGGAAAATCAAGAGCTCAAGTAAAGAAATTGCCCTGAAACAGTAATGTCAATTATATTATTTTAAGTGTAGAATGAGTCAAAATAAATATATATTTGTATATTCAAGATCAGGATTTCAAAAAATCTACTGCAGCTTATTTTAATGCTATCATTTAATGGAAGTTTTATGATAGGGTCATGAGAAAAGAAGTGAAAGACAAGGGTAATGAACGTATCAAAGGATTGCTGCTTAACCTAGAGAAAAAAGATTAAAAATTATGAGTGTTAAAGAAATTAGTCTTGCATGGTTACACAATGAGCACTTAGCAAGGTGTGGATATTTGTGTTGCTGGAATGATGTTGAGTTGGAGTTTTGCTAATTAAGGTAAAAAACAAATAAACAAAATAAATGGTTCAGGAGATCAAATATGAGGTTTATAGTAAGAGAGGAGTTGCAAAAACCAAGGCAAAACTCACCAACTATCTCTATTACTGAAGTCAAAATAGGAAGACTAAGGGGATTGCATGTGAAGCCTGGGATACTAGAGTTTAAAGCAAAGAGTGGATTAGTTAAGAGGAATAACATTATACAGGTTATAAGCATACATATGGGTGGCTAGAGAGGATTGGTGCTGAAAAGAATTAGAATTAAGGAAATTAAAAAAGTGATGTAAAGCTAGGGTTGCTTTATTATTTCTAACAAGTTTGACCATGCACCTTGATCTGCTCCACACAGGTTAGTTCTATGACTTTTCTTTTCATTTTAAATATTAATGAAGCCTCCTTTTATATGAAAATGCACCCCAGTTTTAATAAAACCTATTTGATAAGTATGTAAATAGAATGTATCATTTTGTAAGGCAATTCTTAACAATTTTTGAAAGAATATCAGTGAGTCAATAAACCACAATAGTGAAGAGCAGTAGGTTTATAAATTGTGCAAGAAATGGAGACTTCCCTTTGATCTACTTTTTCTTAAGTAATTCCTTTTAACATTTCATAAAATAATGTTTCAGTGATGATGATGAACTCCTTTAGTTTTTTCTTGTCTGAGAAGCACTTTATGCGTCCTTTGATTCTAAATGGTAGCTTTGCTGGGTAGAGTAATCTAGGTTGTAGGTTCTTGCTTTTCAGCACTTTGAATACTTCTTGCCAATTCTTTCTAGACTGCAAAGTTTCTTTCGAGAAATCAGCTGACAGTCTTATGGGAACTCTTTGTGGGTAATTATCTGCTTTTCTCTTGCTGATTTTAAGATCGTTTATCTTTAACCTTTGACATTTTAATTATGATGTGGTGTGGTCCTCTTTGAATCCAACTTGTTTGGGACTATCTGTGCTTCCTGGACTTGTATTTCTATTTCCTTCCCCAAATTAGGAAAATTTTCTTTCATTATGTTTTCAAAACATTTTCAATCTCTTGCTCATTATCTTATCCTCTAGCATTGCTATGATTTGGATGTTGGAACACTTGGAGATGTCTGAGAGTCATCATATACTTCCCTTGATTTTTTGCTTTGTTTTTATTTGAATTCTTATTTCTTCTTTCTATTCTGGTTGAATGTTTATTTCTTTCTTATGTTCCAAATTATTGATTTGAATCCTGGCTTCCTTCCCTTCATTATTGGTTCCCTGTAGATTTTTATTTTACTTAATCTAAACTTCATTTCTTCTTTTATTTGTTGCCATACTCAATGAGTTCTTTGAGCTTTCTGATCACCGATGTTTTGAACTTTGCATCTAATAGGTGGCATTTTCCATTTTGTTCAGTTCTTTTTCTGTGGTTTTGTTCTGTTCTTTCATTTGAGTCATATTTCTTTGTCTTCTCAATTTGGTAAGCTCCCTGTATTTGTTTCTGTGTGTTAGGTAGCTTTTTTTACTCATTGAAAAAGGCGCCTGTAAATTTTGTGGGACAGAAACTTAGGTAATCACTAGGGTGGGGAAACCTACATCACCACTTTGTGGCTCTGTGCATGGGGAGGGCTCAGAGAGGTGATAATGTTACTGCCCAGCTTCTGGGGGTTTTCCTGGCTCTTGCCCTGTTTCTAGCCACTTCATCCATCACCCATATGCAACTGGCATCCTTCTGGCTCTCGCCCTGATGTTGAATCCCAGAGTGGGTGGGCTTGCATATGTTTTAAGACCTTGTGGGCCTTTTAAGCAGAATTTCCTAAAAATATGGCAGTTTCTTCTGAGGCCCTAAATCCCAATGGTTTGTACAGCCAGACGTTTTGGGGAATTTTCTTCTCAGTACTAGCAACCTGAACCATAGCTTCTAGCCTGGGACTGGGATTGCTCACACCCAAGGTATCCCTCCTGATTTTTATCTACCACACATGAATGTGAGACCACCCTTGCCTGTTGGGCGGCTGTTGCCACCACCTCTTCATGCCACACTATGTCTCCTTGCCTCTAAACACCATCTCCACGTCTCTGCCCCTCCTACTCCTCTGAATGAATATGGCTTCTTTAAATCCTTGGTTGTTGGACTTCCATACAGTTTGATTTTCTGACATTTCAGGGTGTTATTTGTTTTGATCTTTTTGTGGTTTCATGAGGTGAAGCATGTCTACCTATGCGTTCATCTTGACTAGAACTTTTTTTTATTATTTTTTCAAATTATTTTTTTCAATTTCTTGTTCTTTCTCTTCTCCTTCTGGCATCCTTATGATGCAAATATGGGAATATTTGAAGTTTTCCCAGAGGCCCCTTACACAATCCTAAATTTTTTGGATTCTTTTTTCTTCTTGCTGTAGTGTTTGTATACCCAGATCATTTATTTAATTCTTGGCTTCATCCACTACACTGTTGATTCCCTATAAGTTGTTCTTCATTTCAATGACTGTCTCCTTCATTTCTGATTGGATCATTTTTTCACTGTTGAAGTACACACTGGGTTCCTTGAACATCCTTAAAACCAGTGTTTTGAACTTTTCATCTGATGGATTGCTTATCTCCATTTTGTTTAGTTTTTTTTTTTTTTTTTTTTTTTTTTTTTTTTTTTTTTTTTTTTTTTTTTTTTTTTTTTTTTTTTTTTTTTTTTTTTTTTTTTTTTTTTTTTTTTTTTTTTTTTTTTTTTTTTTTTTTTTTTTTTTTTTTTTTTTTTTTTTTTTTTTTCCTGAAGTTTTGTTTTGTTCTTTCATTTGGGCCATATTTCTTTGTGTCTTCATTTTGGCAGCCTTTTTGTGTTTGCTTGTTATGTACCAGGTACAGCTGCTTTGACTCCATGTCTTGGTAGCATGGCCTAATGTAGTAGGTGTCCTGTAGAGGTCAGTGACACAGACTTGCCTGTCACCCAAGATGGCTACTTGAGGCGTGCCCTTTGTGTAGTCTGAGTACACCCTCCTCTTGTAGTTGCACCTTGATTTCTGTTGGCAGGTCAGTTGGAGGGATTTACCCAGGCCAGACAACAGGTAGAACTGGCTGTGATCACTGATCAGCAACCAACTTCCTCCATGACTTGCGGAGGCAGTTGTGTGGTGGTGCTCCAATGTGATCTGTAACTGTTCACTGGGTGTGTAGGCTCTGGAGTTTCCTGGGTGGTATGAGACAAGTTCAGCCACCACCTGTGTTCTGTCTGGGGCCACTTGATATAAGCTATGAAGTGATCTGCAGATGGCTACCGCTAGTGCTGGGACTGGGGCCACTCAATGAGAAGTGCAGGGGGCTACGATCAGCTGTTACTTGTTTGAGTGGATTTAACACGTTCTGAAACCTGCACATAGTTCACCATTCATTGATAACAGTGAAAAGCCACTATTACCAGTTTGGGTTGGCCCATAAGTTGGATGGGGTGCAGGCTTATGTAATGGTTAAAGCAGGGCTAAGAATGTGAGCCAGGCTGATAAACACTCATATGGTGCCACCACACTGTGGCTCCGTGATAGGGAGGGTTCAAAAAAGGAACAATGGCTGCTGTTTGCAGTTTTGTCTTAGAGGAAACTGCCCCCAGCTCTTTCTCTGATGCTGGACAGTTCAGATCCTCTCCTTATGCCACTGGTACCCTTCAAGGTGATGTCCTAGTGCTGGAATACAGAGGGTGTGAGTCTGAGTAAGTCAGTGTGTAGGTCCTTCCAAGAGGAGAGTCCTGAGAATCCTGAAGTTTCTTCTGCGGACCCAACCCCCACTAGTTTTTTCAGCCAGAGGATATAGTTACTTATCTCTTGAATGGGTAGTGTGGTATGGGGCTGGGACCCCTCGTTCTTAAGGTATCCCTTCATTTTATACCCTCCACACATGACTTTGGGACCAGCTTGTTTTGCATCTCCAAGTCTCCACCTCTCTGCTCCTTCTATCCATCTGGATGAATGCGGTTTATTTAATTCCTTAGTTGTCAGACTTCCATACAGTTTGATTTTCTGATGGTTCTCAGTGATAGTTGTTCTTTAGTTTAGCTGTAATTTTTCTGTGCCTGTGTGAGGAGGCAAACCCCCTTATCTACGCCTCTATTTTGACCAGAAGTCCAATATTGTCATTTCTTGCTTACAGTACAATAAATACCAATCATTGGCTTTGTTCTTATTTCTCAGGATTGCTTTGGCTTTTCAGGATCATTTTTGGTTCCATATGTATTTTAGGATTGTTTATGTCTATTTCTGCATTTAATGTGATCGGAATTATGATAGTGATCACATTGATCTACAGATTGCTATGGGTAGTATGGACATTTTAACAATATTGATTTTTCTTATCCAAGAAAATGATCTATCATTCCACTTACTCGTGTTCTATTTTTTTCCATGAATATATTGTAGTTTTTTCACCATTTACCTTTATTATATTTTTTCATTACCATTTAGTCCCTCATATCTCCTTCCCCAGCAATCACCACACTGTTGTCCATGTCCATGAGTCTTTTTTTCCTTTTTGCTTAATCCCTCCACCCCTTAACTTCCTGTCCCTCTAGCTGCCATCTGTTCTCCATCTATGAGTCTGTCTCTGTTTCGCTCGTTAGTTCAGTTTGTTCGTTAGATTCATGTATGAATGAAATCTCATGGTATTTGTCTTTTTTAACTGGCTTATTTCACTTAGCATAATGTTCTCCAGGTCCATCTATGCTGTCATAAAGGTTAAAATTTTCTTCTTTTTATGGCCAGTCAGAAATCCATTATGTAAACGTCCCATAGTTGCTTTATTCACTCAACTATTGATGGACATTTGGGCTGCTTCCATATCTTGGTGATTGTAAATAATGCTACAGTGAACATAGGGGTGCTTATGTTCTTTCAAATTAGTGCTTAGGGTTCCTTCAGATATTTTTCCAGAAGTGGGATCACTGGGTCAAAAGGCAGATCCATTTTAATTTTTTTGAGGCATTTCCATACTGCTTTCCACAATGGCTCCATCAGTCTGCATTCTCAACAACAGTGCAAAAGGGTCCCCCTTTCTCCATATCTATGCCAGCACTGGTTGTTTGTTGATTTATTGACGATAGTCATTCTCACAGGTGTGAGATGGTATCTTAAGAGTTGCTTACATTTCTCTGTGTGATTAGTGATGTAGAGCATCTTTTCATATGTCTATTGGCCAGCTGTATGCCTATGTTTGGAGAAGTGTCTATTCAGGTTTTTTGCCTATTTTTTAATTGAGTTGTTTCTTTTTCTGGTGTTGAGTTTTGTAAGTACTTCATAAATTTTGGATATTAACCCCTTATGAGATGTATTGGTGAATATGTTCTCCCTTTCTGTGGGTTGCCTTTTTGTTTTGTTGTTGATTTCCTTTGCTGTGCAAAAACTTTTTAATTTGATAAAGTCACATTTGTTTCTTTCTTTTTTTTTTTTTTCTTTCTTTCTTTTGTTTCCTTTGCTTGTGGAGATATAGCCAATAAAAAATTTCTTGGTCTTTTGGCTTAAATCAAGTGTGGTATCTGTTCTAATCAGTTTAGTATTGTAGTTTTTATTGTACAGATCTTTCACATTTTTGTTAAATCTTTCCCTAAGTATTTTATTGTTTGTGATGTTATTGTGGATAGGGTTTTGTGACGGACTGCTCTGTGTGATTTCGGAGACTGTAGTCCCATGAGAGCAGGTCTTGGGAGAGGTCAGTGAGTCTCACTGGAAAACCAGGAAATGCAGGCGGCAGGCACGACCCCACATTAACACTGAGGGTTCCCCTGGGAAATCAGGCCTGATGTACACATTTTACCCTTCGAAGCTTGCTTTGCTTTGATATAGCCCTGTTGATATAAACCAGACGATTAAGTTCAAAGTATAAGACGTGAACTCCTTGCATCATAAAATATGCCTTTACAACCATCTGGAGTCAGCATATCTCACAGACCCTGACCTATGACAAATTTCTGTGTTTCTTCAATTGTTATCTATAAGCTAATATTTGTTTTCTACAACTGTAGCCTTTTGGACATTGATTGATAAACAATGCATGTATGCTAGAATTCCCTGCACATTCAGACCCTAATAAAAGCCATTTTTGCCCGGCTGGTGTAGCTCAGTGGATTGAGCGCGGGCTGGGAACCTAAGGGTCCCGGTTCAATTCCCAGTTGGGGCACATGCCTGGGTTGCAGGCCAGGTCCCCAGTGAGGGCCATGCGAGAGGCAACCATACATTGTTCTTCCTCCCTCCCTTCTCCTCTCTCTAAAAATAAAATAAAAATAAAATTAAAAAAAAAGGAGGGGAGAGGATGCAAATAACTGTAATTGAACAACAATAAAGTAATAAAAAAAAAGCCATTTTGGAGAAGGGCTCAGGTCATTCCCCACTAGAGGGATTCTCCACCCCTTTTCCTGTGGGAACAACAAGATTGTGTCAGAGATGACTTATTCTCATCTGCGGCAGCAAGGAGAGCTCCGCAGGATGGAGTTCTCCCACATCTGGCTCCCAAACAGGGACTTGAATCCTGGACCCTCAGATGGGATCTTGGTGTCATCTTCATGGCTAGATAGGAGGTAGAGGGGGAGAAAGTAACAGGGAAGCTAGGGACCATAGCTAATGGCTATCACATGACTCCATGGGATTGGAAAGTTCTAATTATAACCTTAACACCAGTTTACTGATTTATTTGCTACTTTAAAAGGAGATGCCGAATTAATCTCACTGAGGCATCTCTCCCTGCTCACTCAAGCTGAG
>PVJI01020112.1:0-29647 GCA_004026765.1 Micronycteris hirsuta | reverse complement strand
TTGCAGGCAAGAAGGGGCTGGACAGAGGTGTTCCAAGTCATGAAAGGCAAGGACCTACATCCAAGAATACTCTATCCAGCAAAGATTTCATTTAGAATGGAAGAGCAGAGAAAGTGCTTTGCAGATAAGGTCAAGTTCAAGAAGTTCATCACCACCCAGCCTTTATTGTATGAAATGTTGAAGGGAGTTATATGAGGTAATGAGGAATATCAACAGGGGAGTGGTAGGGGGAGAGGGTGGGAATGGGGCACAGAACAAGTAGCATAAATGGGAGGTAGACAACAGACAGGGGGAGGTTAGAATAGTATAGGAAGTGCAGGAGCAGAAGGACTTAATGTGTATGACCTATGGACAAAACTAAAGGGAGGGGAAAGGGGGGTAAGGGGGAGGGGAGAAAGAAGGGGGGAAATGGGGCAACTGTAACAGCATAATCAATAAAATATAGTTAAAAAAAAAATCCTTGGAGATCTAAGAGGGGATAATGAATCCAGAAAAAAGATCTACAAAAAATTTTAAGGAAAATTAGAGAATAAGAAAGAGCTTAGAAAACAAAAATACAGTAGTAGAAAAAAAACAAATCCAGAGTGGAAAAGTCAGCAGGCTTCACACAAAGGATCAGACCAAAATGGCGCGAGATGTCTTAACAAAAGCAGTGAAACAGAGCGACACCTTTGAAACTCTGAGGCATGATTCCCACCTCTACTAACGGATCAAATGTGAAACATGTAGACATGCAAGGTCACAGAACTTCACCTCTGATGTACCGCTTTTCCTGAAACTACAGGGGACCCGACAGAGGGGGAGGCAAAGGAAATCCCAGGACAGTGGGGGGAAGCCCCAGGACTCTCTAGGCCTGAGTACAATGGCCTAGAAGCAAGGAACACGAAATCAAGCAGGGGTCTTCAAGGGGCAAAAAAAGTAAAAACAGAAAGTACCTTATATTTTTTTACTGTAATAAGAGTAGTTTTATAAATTTACAGTTCTGTCAAAATACCTGCAGAGAGTGTGTGATAGGTACTAAGAGAACCAACGATGTGCACACACATGCACACCCAAAATGAGGCAATTACTGTCTCAGGAAAAACAAAGGGTCGAATGAAAAGGAAATGTAATCATATTACATTGTACTACATGACCCAGGTGTAGATAGCATTTATGAAGTTAGCACTGAACAGTGATTTAAACAAAAATTGACACATATTGGAAAGGAATAGACAAAGTGAGTGCGTCGTGAGTGAGGAGCACAGTAGCTAAATCTAATTGGCAGGGAACCAGTGGATAATAAAATTGTAATAGAAGCATGCTCTGGCTGGTGTAGCTCAGTGGATTGAGTGCTGGCCTGCAAGCCAAAGGGTCACCAGTTCGATTCCCAGTCAGGGCACATGCCTGGATTGTGGGCCAAGTCCCCAGGAGGGGGCACACGGGAGGCGACCACACATTGATGTTTCTCTATTTCTCCCTCCCTTTCCCTCTCTCTACAAATAAATTAAACCTTAAAAAAAAAAAAAAAAAAAAAAGAAGCATGTCACTCAGAAATGTGGAGATGCACAGCAAAAGAAATGGCTAACTGCATTGAAAAGGACAGCCTACAGGAAGTAAAAATCATCGTCAAAGGTGGGTAAGACAGGAGATTTTCTTTTACATTAAGCCTTGAAAAGTGCTATTTGTCTTTTTAAACCATGTATGTGTATCACTTTGATAGAAATAAAAATTAAATTTTAAAATTTGGGTTCTACTTTTGGGGGTGTACAAGTGTTATAGGGACTGTGATAAAGAAGCATATACTAGATAAACTTACACTCTCAAGTATAAAACCAGAGTTTTTGACACTAAATATGTATGGCTGATTCCTATAAGCATCCAAATGCCAAAAGGAAGTCACACATTTTCAAATGAACCTCTCTCAGAGGTGTTTAATGTCAAGAATAGATGAAAATGCTCCTTAACTTTTCCCACTGAACAAATTAACACTTGTTTACTTATGATAGCAAGACAAAAAATTCTCCCTGACCAGAGCCACCAAGACTGTCTTGCAGTAATCATTCCACCATGATATAAAAGCCCTAGAAGTCTGTGAACGAGATTATTTGTTGAAAGGTACCAATAGTAAAAAAATAAAGAAAGACAAAGAGGGAGGAAGGAAGGGAAGAAGGAAGGGAGGGAGGGAGGGAAGAAGGGAGAAAGAAAGAGAGAGAAAGAAAGAAAAAAAGAAAGAAAACCAGAAGATAAAGCCTAAAATAGTATCATCTCTGCGTAAGATGGCTTACAAAAAAATAGAATTGTTTTGGTGTGATAAGAAAGCAAAAAGGAAAATAGGGCAATAAAGACTATTAAGAGACAAGTTAGTAGAAGAGAATATAGAAAACTGAAGGCAAATTAGAAAAAAATTTGATAGGTAAATGAGCTCCAAAAATTTGTACTTGCAAGGCTCCAAAGAGACGTTTGGATTTCTACACGTGTTTCTATTCATTAGTAGGAAGTTAACATTTCCACATTTTACAAAGTAAAGCACTTACCCTTGGTTTCCAGAAGGAGGAGATTCCTCAGGAACAGGTATGTGATTTGTGGACCCCGAATTACGAGGAGTGCTTGTGTAGACATTTGAAGCATCATGTGTCAGTCTCTGACTAGAATCTTGGGGTGGGGTAGCAAAACTAGTGATGGAAGAATTATTGGATCCATTGCCTTTGCTCCCATTACATTGCTGGTTGAGTGTGGGTACCTCATTACCGAGGCTATCCATTCCAATATTTAATTCGCCAAGCTTTTGAATGGACCTAGAAAATAAAAAACACAGGTATTTTAAAATGTAAACTTAATCATATTCCTAACATATAGAAGATTAAAAGTTTGATAAGATAATAAATACATGCACATGTAATATATAATCTCTGGCAAGTTTCATACTAAAAAATTACCATCTTCATCCATGGCTGGTGTGACTCAGTGGATTGAGTGCCAGCCTGCAAACCAAAGGGTCACTGGTTCAATTCCCAGTCAGGGCATATGGCTGGGTTGCAGGCTGGATCCCCGGTTGGGACACTCCAGAGGCAACCACACATTGATGTTTCTTTCCCTTTCTCCCTCCCTTCCCCTCTCTCTAAAAATAAATAAATAAACAAATAAATTTTTAAAAATTCCTTATATTTAAAAAAAAATGACTGAAATACCAACCTATGAAGGAACTGTTCGGTAAGATTCTGTGGCTGATCAGGACCGTCCTCCTGATTCACACCTCCTTCAAGCAGCATCTGTTGGTATATCTGTCGCTGCTGCTCCTTCTGTTCCAAATGCTGTTGATAGCGTAATCTTTGTCTATAATATTCCTGAAACTGTTCTGTTGAATCACGAAGCTTAAAAACATCAGAAAAATATATTTGAGCAGACTATGACTATGTCTCTACTCAATAAATACTGAATAAAATATACAAATAGCTCTATTTAACAATTAGAAAATACTTAATACATTGCTCTTTGAATAACAGCATAGCATTCATGCATCTTAGTAGTCAAGCAGATCAGTTAATTTCCTTTATTCCACAGCAAGAGACTGACCAAAATGAATGGCCATCTTGGATCCTTGACTAACCCAAAATAAAAATACAAATTATAGTGGTCACAAGGGGAAAAGGTTAGAGAATATGAATGTAGATAAATACTAATAAGAATCTATCTACATTACTTGAAAAAAATATTGGCAAGCTGCATTAATATTTAATAAGCACAATATTAACCTTGTCCAACACACTTAATTTAAGCATGTAAATGGTTTAATACATTACTCTAGAGAGCAACTTATAAAAATTTCCTTCAAAAACAATACTTTAACTCAGGTTTCAAGTGAAATAAATGGGTGTTAAACTCGGCAGTCCCAACATTCCTACTTCACTCCTCTAGAAGAAACGTATAGCGCTCAACGCACAGGACTTAAATATTTAGTGAACGCCGACACTGGCAAAGAAAGAATCCTCTGCCAAGCTGGAGTCCGGCCACGTTACATGGGTCACGTGACCAAACAATCAGCTCTAAAACTGGCCAGCGATGACAGACAGCTAGCCTAACCAGGAGCCTTGTGTAGCCAACTACAGCTAAAACTCTCTCCCTTTTCCAGGAAACAGTAACAATCCCCCTCTATTTCATAATTTACAGCAATAACTCTGAGACAAAATTATATGCCCATTTAAAAACATTTTATTGTGGTAAAATAAATATAAACCTGCCATTTTAACCATGTTGAAGTGTCCGATCAGCGGCACTCACTGTACTCGCTGTGACGTACAACCCACACCACTGTCTACAACATTTTCATCGCCCCAAGCAGAAGCGCTGACCGTCAAGTAGTGGGTCCCCATTCCCTGCCCCGCTCCAAGCCCCTGGTCACCCCCACTCTACTTTCTGTCCCCATAAATCTGCCTAGTCTAGATATTTCATGTGAATGGAATCACACAATACTTGTCCTTTTGCGACGGGCTTCTTTACCTTAGCGTGATGTTTTCAAGGTTTGTCCACGCTGTACACGTCAGAACCTCATTTCTTTTTACGGCTGAACCACGTTTCATCACATGGATATATCACTTTTGTTTATTATCACTAACCTGCGGGCGGGTATTTGTGATTTCTACCTTTCAGCTGCTGTGAATAGTGCTGTTATGAACCTGGCTGGACAGATAGATGTTGGGTCCTTGCATTCACTGACTTGGGGTGCACTAGGGGTGGAATTACTGGCTCACG
This sequence comes from Micronycteris hirsuta, assembly GCA_004026765.1. Taxonomy (NCBI): domain Eukaryota; kingdom Metazoa; phylum Chordata; class Mammalia; order Chiroptera; family Phyllostomidae; genus Micronycteris; species Micronycteris hirsuta. The sequence goes on along the minus strand of PVJI01020112.1, from coordinate 24,916 downwards.
TGGTAATTCTGTGTTTAGTGCCACCAAATTCCAACCAGCAATGTATGAGAGCGCAAATTTCTCCTCCTCGCCAACACTTGTTATTTTCTGCTGCTGTGACTGTCACTCCCGAGTAGTTGGGAACTTGTATTGACTGTGCTTTTGATTAGCAGCTTCCTAATGACTATTGATATGTGGCATTTTTTCATGTGGTTATTGGCCATTTGTATGTATTCTTTGGAGAAATGTTACAGATGTTATAATTTTTGTTCATTAAATCTAAGTAGTAAAATATAGAACATGTATCTGAAAAAGACAAGCTATGTCTAATGTGAGTTCAATCACTTGAGTCCTAAAATATATAAGATTAGTGCCAACTGTGATATTTTAGACTGTTAATAAATTCACCTGTTAAAATGCTCCAAAATACAAAATGACAACTAGAAATAACATATTTTCTTAAAAGAGAGGGGAGAAAATAAGCTAACTAATAAGAAAATCTAGATATTCTGTCTCCTACTCCAAAATATCAGAAAGCCTTGCTGTAAATTCTATCCGAGCAAATCCTATTACTTCTAACAAAGAGCATAACTCTAAAAGACACCAGGTGTAGTAAATATCACCTCATTTTTTTCTTGCTTGGCTGTCCCTGGATTCTGTGCTCCGTTTGCAGGCTCTTTTTCGGACACGGAACTTGGGCCCAGGATCTCACTGTTGACAGGCCGCGGTGCCTCAACGGGTGTATCGCTTCTTCCAGTAAGGTGCAAGAAAACAAAAAGAAAGAGACAGGACGAAGGAAAATATATTTTAGTTAAAAAAATTTTAACTTAAAATAACATTTGACATTTAACATTTAATTTAACATTTAACACATTTGATATGTCAGACATATCAAAATATAGGTTTAGGGTTCAGGGAAGCAGAGCCAGGTAGTCATTTTGACAAGGACACCATTAGCTAGGAGCCTTGCACTTGCAAGGACCTGTGCGCGCACACACACGCACCCGGAGGATGAGTCAGAAAGGTCAGGGAAGAGTTTCCAGCCACGGGCTAAGTGTTTATCAAATGCACACAAATGGACTTTTTCACTTACCTTTCTTCTCTTAAGTATACTACTTACAAGGCTTTTAAAATAGAATGTGCTTATAATAAATGAGCACTGGATTGTTAAACAAGGAAGATTCCCATCTGAAATAAGGTGTGTGGCCTTGGACAGGTCACATACATTCTCTGTGCCTCAGCTACATCCATATATTGGATAACAGGCTGGATGACCTAATGCCTACATTCTCTTTATGATCTCTCAATCTGTGATTTTTTTTTAATCCAAATATTTGGATTCTTTATCCAAACATTAGTTTTTTTCCTCCAGTGTGTTCCAACAAAATTTTAATAACTGTTGAGATTTTTTTATTAAAGATTTTATTTATTTTTAGAGAGAGGGGAAGGGAGAAAGGGATGGAGAGAAACATCAATGTGTGGTTGCCTCTCATGTGCCCCCTACTGGGCACCTGGCGCAAACCCAGGCATGTGCCCTGACTGGGAATTGAACCGGCGACCCTTTGGTTCATAGGCAGGCACTCAATCCACTGAGCCACAACAGCCAGGGCAACTGTTGAGATTTTATTAAAATGTTTTCTTTGGTTTATTTATAGTTAGCATAAAAGCTAAACATATATCTTTCCAATATTTTTAATGTATACTAATTAGTAAGCTTGACACCTTATGCCAGGGTGTTCCTAATATTCTTTTAAAATATGAGCAATTTCTAATTTTTGTAGTTATACTCTGTTCAAAATTTATAATAATTAACATCATCCAAAAATGGTGAATATTGCAGACTTTTACACAAATTACCTAATGGTACAAGGCACCATGGGAAAAAGTAGGAAAGTAAAATGATCTTTGCTTTTATGAAGTTTGATTATGATGTGGCCTCGTAATGGACCCTCTGGACAGAAGTACGTAAGACATACCAAAATACAGGTCCAGCCCTGGCCGGGTAACTCAGTTGGTTAGAGCATCATCTGGATACTCCAAGGCCGAGGTTCAATCCCAGGTCAAGGCACATGTAAGAAGTAATAAAAAGCCCTGGCTGGTGGCTCAGAGGATTGAGTGCCAGCCTGCGAACCAAAGGGTTGCCAGTTTGATTCCCAGTCAGGGCACATGCCTGGGTTGCGGGCCAGGTCCCCAGTTGGGGGCCTGCAAGAGGCAACCGATTGATGTATCTCTCGCACATCGATGTTTTTCTCCCTCTCTTTCTCCCTCCCTTCTCTCTCTGAAAATAAGTAAATAAAATCTTTAAAAATAACTAAGTAAACTCAATTGAAAAAAAGAAGTAATGAATAAATGCATAAATAATGGAACAACAAATCAATGTTTCTGTCTTTCTCCCTTCCCCTCTCTCTAAAAACTCAATTTTTAAAAAAATTTTAAGAAAATATAAAAATATCCATGATCTTTCAAGTGAAAAAAAGCAGATTATGTGAACATATACATGGTACGTCCCAATGTCAAAAAGTGTATTCAAGAGACTACTCATCCAAGTGTGAGATTGTGTAGAATTTTAATTCTCAAGTTTATACTCTTCTATAGGTTCCAAAATTTCTTCAGGGTGCACATATTGCTTTTATAACCAGCGAAAAAAAAAGAAGAAGAAGAATACATGATAAAGAAAGATTTTCCCTGATAATTTTAATTATCAAAATATAAAAACCCTTTGTAAACTTTTAAAGACAAACTTTCAACTAAAGGGACTTGAATACTAAGAAAACACATACCCCCCTCTCCCCCCACACACACACAACAATTAAATTATCTCACACTTAGGGAGATTTCTTAACTTTTTTACAAGCAAAAGCTTACCGTTCAGGGGATTCTTCATAAATACTGTGACATTCTGTATTTTCAAGCATGAGGCTTCTGCTGAGGTTCTGTACCCCGGGATAGTGGAAGTTAGCAAAGGAGTGTGACATTGGGGACGTTTTGGTGCCGAGGTCTGAGACTCTCTTCTCGTGACTGGTCAGCCCACAGGTGAGGCCGTCCAGAGCGGGGTTCAGCGAGCGGGTCATGTAGGCGTCAGCGGACTGGGGCCTCCGCATGGGCGACGAGGGGTAGGGAGAGAGTTTGCTGATGAGAGGCGTCAGGAGATCAGCGTACGCAGCTTTTGTGGGTTTCAGGAGTTTGTCAACGTGAATATTAAGCATTTTCTGTTCAAAAGCACAAGAGAAGACAGAAGATGGGAGATTCTGAAGCCATGACAATAAACTCAGATCCAAATCGTCACAACCGTTACCACATAAGAGGTCGATGCCGAGAAGTACTTCGCTTTCTGTAATTTCTTCTCCCGTGGCTTTACTCTGACAAAACTCTACGCAGCACTCATAGAGCAGGCCCTTCATGACGAGCTGGAATAAGCGATTGTTGCTGGCTTTAAAACCAGCCTCACTCAGCTTCCTATCAGCAGGGATGAACTCTGCAACCATGACGCACGCCTCCTCGAAACAGTGCACCCGCGCGGTGCTGGGGTTCCAGTCCTTGAACTCCGCGTGGTTGGTCAGGCGCGGCAAAGTCAAGAGCAGGCAGAGCTTGCTGTAGTCGTCTTTAGAAGGACAGTACTCCTCGAGGGCATGTAGGCATTGCACAGCCTCTTGCATGGTGAACTCCAGCTGTCAGAAGAACGTAAGCATCACGATAAAGAAAGACGCCGTGACACAGGAATGATGAGAGCGTTCCATTCCAACACAAAGGCACTTTGCACACTTTTATCAACTATTTAACTGCAAAAGGATAACCTCCAGCGTCACAGAATACTCGTTTAATTTTTAGAATATTTAACAACTTTCAAGTCAGAAACCAAAATGTTTTTCACTACTAAAATGAAAAGATTAAATAATTTCGTCAATTAGCACATTAAGCTTTCATCTATACAAACAGTGTTGTAATTCAGGCTTGACTATTATTTTCAAAACATGTAGTTTTAAGGGTAATAACTGAGTTTTCTAAAAATGAGAACTGAAGGTCCTGGCTGGTGTGGCTCAGTGGATTGAGTGCGGGCTGCAAACCAAAGGGTCGCCGGTTCGATTCCTAGTCAGGGCACGTGCCTGGGTTGCAGGCCAGGTCCCCAGTGGGGGCCACGTGAGAGGCAACCACACATTGATGTTTCTCTCCCTCTCTTTCTCCCTCTGTTCCCTTCAGTCTAAAAATAAATAAATAAATAAAATCTTTTAAAAAATAAATAAAAATAAAAATGAGAACTGAACCATGCCAACACTCAGTTGTCTCTACAGCTTGCTTTCACTCCAGTTTTATCCGAAAGGCAAAGGAGCCGTTCGCAGAGCCTGCGTTAGGAACATCGTACGGGAAAAGCGAGCAAATCAACAGAAGGACCGTCTCACAGTCCACGTGCTACACGAACAGTATAGAGAACAAGAGGAAGCTTAGCTGAGAGACAAATACAATAATCCGTCTAGCAAATACTATCTTATATCGAATAAGCTTTTATTTTTAAATTTTTTTCACACACTTTTAATGATGTAAGGAAACTTACAGCTTACACAGTCCAGCTTCTCCGTCTTACGTATGAGAACAGTTAGGACGCGGATTTAACCAAAGTAATTCAGTTTGTTAGTGACCAAGAAAGAATAAAAATTGGGCCTTCTGACTTACATTCCAGCGTTCTTTCCACTTTTAGACATGTGGCAAACATTTCTCTTTATATATGAAAGTCCACACTGTAATTTCTTTGTGGTTTATTTCAATGACACTTACTTGCACTTAATAAAAGTTTCATTGGTTTTAGATGTAACCATGCTAATATTAAAACATGAAAAGTGATTCTCTAGTCAGAAAGAATTTAATATCATTGAATTTATATTGTCATAAAGACAATCATTTTATCAAAAACCCACTTCTGGATCAAAGGAAACACTGAAAAGACAGAAAGGAGAGGTACACACAATCTACTTCTGGGACACGAAAATAAGCACTGCCCCACAGTCATCGGGTCACACATCTATTGCTACCTGGGCCACCTTAGCCAGGAGGGGACCGCAGCTCTCCAACCAGCCAGCCATTCGTTTATCATCTCTGCCTCTACTGTGGGACGAATCTGGACTTACTACAGAAGGAAAGTGCTTCAGCCGTAAAAGAGCAGATCTTACCCCATCCCAGCTCACAGAAACTTCAAAAACTCATGACACTAGTCTTTTATTTTAGTGAATAAAATACTTATGGCCGAAACAAGACTTGGGCGCAAACCTTCAGGAATAAAAACCTTACATGCTGGGGCTCGTCTTCTGCTGACATTGCGTTGTTGACACATAAAGCTTCTAAAAACTTCTGCTTCAGGATAATGTAACGAAACCTGCGAAAAATAAAGAAAGCAATTAAAATGATTAAAAAGCTGAATTATAGCGATGTCCAAGACTGAAAATGAAACCCAAGTTCCTGAAGCAAAACAAGCTAAGTATATCTGAAAAAGGTAGTTATTTATTTAAAAAAAAATAACTTTCCAATATCTCATAAATCAAATGTACATGCAAGTTACTGTAAGTACCATTGCTTTCAGGAATTCTTAAAATAGTTTCTAAAGCTTATCACATTGAAACCATAATAAAAATTATTTCAATAGTAAATAATCATAATTCAATACTCAAAGAAAAGATTTCTACTTCCAAAATTAATTCTAAACAAAAATCAAGTTTTTATGGAAGATGTCAAATGTAACCTAATATAAAATCAAAATCCTCTATACTCACAATGTTTTGTTTTATCAAACTATGACCATTTTTCTTTTCAAACATGAGAACAGTCTAATACAAATACAGCTGAAAGGGTAAGGAGAAATGAACAACATTTCTAAAAGGACCATAAAATAACTAAAGACTTAAAACTTTTAGCAGAAAAATTCAGGATGGAAAGTGGAAAGCAAAGAGTCTAAGCTTGGATTCTTGACTTGTTTAAGAATCCAAAAATGCCGGATGCCTTAAGCGCTCTAATGAAAAAGTATTTCTAAGAACTTCAAGAAAATAATAACAAACCTTCATTCTTTCAACCATTGTTGTGGCCCAAATATGTGTCCAGTAAACACAAAAGCCGTGCTTTCAAAAAGAGGGCCATCTAGTAAACCACATGAAATATGCACAGTGTTCTATGTGGTCTCAAAGGCATGTGAGGCCAATACTACCAGAAAGGGGGAAGTGAAAGGAAAATCTTCAAAAAACGGACTCCTGGAAGATGACCAGGAGTGCGCCATGGAAAGGCAGGAGGTGATGGAAGAAATAGGATTCCTGATAAAGGAAGAATGGACCAAAGCAAACGGGTATCAACATGGTGTGAATGGAGACCCCCCAAAACAGAGGATCCACTTCCGCTAACGGCTGAGTCACTTGTATCTGGCTAACCTTTCTGTACAGGTAAATGACAAAACCTAGACAAAATACAAAAAACAAACAAACCAAAAAACAAAACACCAATAACTAGCAGAAGGCCCTGAGGAACAACGAAAAGCTGGCACAACTGGAGGGAAGTCAGTCCTTGAAAAAAGGGAACTTTCGGGGCTGATGTTCCAGGGTAGAAGGCCTTCCAGCTGAGGGCGCTCCCCAGCACAGAAGCACAGAGCAAGCACATGGCAAGCACAGAGCTGCAGTTTCCCAGCTTGAGAAGTTTGGCACTGCCAGAGCTGCTGAAAAATGGGGGGAGGGGGAGGGAGTCCAAAAGAGGAGGAAGTCACAGTGAGAGATATACCAAAATCTATTGTATCATCTGCCCAAATCCTTGGCTGTCTCCGACACTGCTGAAAAACACTGAAAAAGAAAAAATCTTGTTGCCAAAGGTGGGGATTGGATGAAATGGGGGAAGGGGGCTGAAAGGTACAAACTTCCAGTTATAAAATAAGTCAGTCTTGGGGGCTGAAAGGTACAAACTTCCAGTTATAAAATAAGTCAGTAATACACAGCACGGTGCCTACAGATAGTACTGCACTGCATAATTTAAAGTTGCTAAAAGGGTAAATCTTAAGAGTCCTCATAACAAGGAAAAGAATTTGTAACTATGTATGGGGATGGATGTTGGACTTATTATGGGGATTATTTTGCAAATACTGAATCATTATGTAGTACTTCTGAAACTGTCAATTATATCTCAATTTTTAAAAAATCTTGAAGACACCTGGCTGGTGTAGCTCAGTGGATTGAGCACTGGCCTGCGAACCAAAGGGTCACCAGTCCGATTCCCAGTCAGGGCACATGCCTGGGTTGTGGGCCAGGTCCCCAGTAGGGGTACATATGTGAGAGGCAACCACCCATTAATGTTTCTCTCCCTCTCTTTCTCCCTCCCTTCCTCTCTCTCTAAAAAATAAAATATTTTAAAAAATAAAAAAGAAATTAAAAATCTTGAAGGCAGCCAGAAAAAAAAAGAAACATTACGTACAAAAGAATAAAGATACAAACTCAGCTAACTGTTTGTCATAAGTAATGGAGGCCAGGAGACAATGAAATGACATCTTTAAAATCTTCACACTATTATGAAGAAACAACTGCTTCAGATGGTCCTTGTGACTTTCTGGATATAGACACTGTTGACTAAGTAGGTTTGTGTATCAGATTCAGCTAATTGAAGAGCATGCAACTTGTCCTGCGGAAGTACCCTAAATCAATGGGAAAACTCTCAGTCTTTAAAAAAAAAAATTGTTTATTGTTTTCTTTTGCTCAACTTCTACCAATGATAAGACATTAAAAACTTCAGGTGAAATTTTACCTTTTCTTGTCAAATTTTTCCATACATTCTAGAGGCTGAATGAACTGAAGAACTTCATCCCACTGACCATCAAGGATTAGCTGCCTATATAAAGAAAAAATCCATGTATTTATCAAATTTGGGTTACGCTAATTAAAAGCAGAATAGATGACCAGGTAGCATTAAAGCTTCAGCCTGAAATCAGTAATGAGATGGACTTTTTACTTGGTTCCTCAACCACTACAATAAAATTAATTTTTCCGCAACTAGTTTGTAACAACATAAGCTATACAAGAAGAATTTATGAATCGGCAAACACTCCTCATTCTAATATATATGTGTTTTTTCACATAAGTAAAAAAAAAAAATGGACTAAATCTAAAAATTCCTTTATTTCCCTATTCATCTTACAGTTTGAAAGCTGTTCCCTATCACTCAGGGGCTGGTGTGCGGGTGTGTCCCCGCCCCAATGTTTTCTCCACGGGGGGCAACTTGGCGGTGTCTGGAGGCCTTTTCCGCTGTCACAGCTGGGGTGCTACTGGCGTCTGCTAGGTATGGGTCAGAGATGCTGCCGAACACCCCACAACGCACAGGATGCCCCCCTCCCCAAGCACACGCGCAACAAAGAATGATCTTGCACAAAGTGTTAATGTGCAGAGGTTGGGAAATCCTGCTCTGAGTTGGGAGTCCTCTCTCTCTGAGGCATTTGGCACCACAGTTTACACTCTGAGAATGCAAACAGAAGGAGTAAGATCTGATTTCATCCTACTCTAGGTTCATGGGAACTTCCAAATTAGAAGGCATTCCCGTTGCAGCTCTTCCTTTATAATAGCGATTTCCCTCCTTTTGGATTTTTAGAACTGTACATTTTTAAAAGGAAGGGATAAGCAGGAGAATCTACATAGGACTGCCAACTTTTGATTCTGTAAAGAAGGAATATTAATAAAAAGCAGCCACCGTATCATAATCATTTTATAAAGGGACATTAAATATTTATCAAGGCAGGAAGGAGGCAATTTCAAAGGCCGGCCCTTTAAGATAAATACATTTAGCTACATGAAAAATTTACTATTTTACAATCCCATGCACTTCCCCTCAGACCAGCAAAATTTCCTCACAAACCAACAAGGTTCCTGGCGGGGATATTTGAACACCACGGCTGTTTTGGGAGCAGCAGCGTTTGGAAGACAGGACCACGAGGACACTGCCTGGGACTGGTGCCTGGCCTCCCGCTGACTCGGCTCCCAGGAGCCAGTGATACTCTTCCTGCTAAACACAGGGGCAGGGCCACGGAGTTCCAATAAACTCCCCTGCCATCATGAAGCTTTTATTTTAAGTTCCTTTTTCACGAATTAGGGACACTTCATCTCTTAAGGCTTTCTAAGTCACAGTGCCACATGTCCAAGATCCTGTGCTGTTTGTCAGGGACACTTGGCATTTTTATCATGCAAGCCTAAAACAGAGTTCTCGCCAGAAATTTGAGTTTTTCTTTTTCTGTCCAAGTTAGGATATATTTAGCTTTCCACTTTGGCAAACATTAATTCCCTTTTGCTCTGCAATTCCAACCTCCAAGAATCTTGTTCTAATCCAAGATACAGAAAAAAGATGCTCAGTAGAGAATTTATTTAAGAAAAATGGAAAACAATTTGTCTAAAAATAGAGGAACCATTAGTAAACTAAGAAAATTGAAAAGTTTTAAAGTGTAAAGTTGGTAATCACATAGAGAATCCTTACGATGTTAATAGACAAAGCAGGATACTGAACTATAAATGCAGTACAATCGCTGTTATTTAGTAATGTGCACAGAAAATCAGCAGCAGCGTGTCTGGATGGCGGGATGATGTCAGAAATACATCATCCTTCCGAGCCTCTGCTTCCTTCATCAAGTATTTGTTATGACGATGCCACACCCACGATGCCGCTCCCCCTCTTGGTTTTTTTTCCTTTTCCCTCTTGTTTTTTTTTTTTCATGGAACTCTAGATCTTACTACTGAGAACATTCTACAGAAAACATGTTTTGTAAATGTTCCAATACAGGCCATTTTTAAACATTACACTTACATAGCCTTTTCATGACTATAAGGATCTACTTGAATTATACATTATTACCCTATTGATACTTAACACTGCATTAAAGGAGCTACAAACCTCACAGTACTCATGAATTCATACCTCAGGAAAAGCATATCATCTGAAAACAGGCCATTTATGACTCCACTTTCTTTCTCAAGAGCCAACATACTGATGTGAAGCTTCTTTGAATTCAAGAAGTCTAAAATTAGCTTAATGATTTCCACCTCTTTTACATTCACTGTTTCTTCAGCCGTCATGTTGACAGTCTAAATATTAAACAGAACAAAACAAAAATTACTGCTCTTGTTTATTTCTAAGTGTTACTAACTGTCTGGAAACTACATATAACTGGTGTCTAGGAAATATTTAGCATAGGTAGTTTGCAGTGTAATTATAATACTTACCAACACCAAGTCATTCTTTCAGGTGTAATAAAGGTACAACTACGATGTTTTTAAAGTCCTTATCTTTGAGAGATGCACAATGGAGTAATTACAGATTAGCTGATACAAAGTCTGTGATCTGCTTCAAAATCATACAAGAAGAGAGGAGTAGGCGGAGAGAAAGATCAAATGATAATCATAACTACTGAAGCAGGGTAATGGGTAATGGAGGCTCATTTGAATGTATCTTTAAAAATTCCTATGCTCAGCCCTGCCTGGTATGGCTCAGTGGATTGAGTGCCAGCCTGCAGACTGAAGGGTCGCCGGTTCGATTCCTGGTCAGGGCACATGCCTGGGTTGCAGGCCAAGTCCCCAGTTAGGGGTAAGCGCAGGGCAACTGGTAGATCTCCCACACATCAATGTTTCTCTCCCTTTCTTTATCCCTCCCCTCCTGTCTCTTTAAAAATAAATAAATAAAATCTTTTTTTAAAGAATATATATAATACACACACACACAGGAGTGCCCCCTTATCCTCAGGAGATCTATTCCAAGACCCCCAGGGGACCTGAAACCTCGACAGTACTGAACCCTATATACACTATGATTTTCCTATCCATATAGACCTTTTCACTTAAAGGAAGCACGTCACGGCTTCTCCTTGGCATATCCACATTGCCAGCATCGCCGCTCTTGCGCTCTGGGGCCGTTAGGAAGTAACATGAGGGATACCGAAGACGAGCCCTGTGACACTGCCACAGTCAATCTGATGGCCACGACAGCCACTCAGTGGCTGCCAGGCGAGCAGCACGCACAGGGCAAGCACCCCGGAGAACGGGTGGCTGGCGCCTGGGCCGGCTGCAGCAGGACTGAGCGAGATTTCATCGCGGCACTCAGAATGGCGCATGATTTAACACATGAATGATTAATTTAGGAAATTTCCATTCAATATTTTCGGACTGTGGTTGACTGCACGTAACTGAAACCGTAGATAAGGGGAACTACTGCACATACGTTTAAAGATAACATTTAATTCATGCACATTTTTAATCTTAAACTATCAATCATTACAAAGCCAGAATTTTTCTCTGATTCAGAGGAGAAGAATCTAATAATTAATGCTTCTTACTGCCTTCTCAGGAAGGCTATAAATCAGTAAGAGTTAACTAGCTTGGGAACAACTAAAATTATCTTTTTTTTTTTTAAGAGAGAATTTATTTATTTATTTATTTTTAGAGAGAGGAGAAGAGAGGGAGAAAGAGCAATGTATGGTTGCCTCTCACATGGCCCTCACTGGGGACCTGCCCTGCAACCCAGGCATGTGCCCCGACTGGGAATTGAACCAGGACCTTTTGGTTCCCAGCCCACGCTCAATCCACTGAGCTACACCAGCCGGGCCCTAAAATTATCTTTTAAAATGAGATATAGAGTACAAAACATTAGTTAAATTAACTTAAAATATAAAAATCAACAAAGAAATATCTCTAAAAACAAAGTACAGAGTAGATTTTATTTCCAGCTGTTCTAAAAGCCATCCAAAGAAACGGAGCTCGGGCCCTTCGACCTGACGGTGCTCAGCCACAGTCAGCCCTGACGACGTCGTAGGCAGACCTGCCATCCCACGTTACACATGGGATGCATACTCACCACTCAGAATTTATGTAGGGCCAAAACAGTGTATTCCACTGAAAACAGAAAACAAAATGGAAAAAAAATTGGATCGTTTCGGTATGTCCATATTAAATGACTGATTTGTCTGTTAAAAAAAAATCACAAAAAACATCTTCCTTTAAGAAATAAATTTTTAGCCCTGGCTGGTGTGGCTCAGTGGATTGAGCACTGGCCTGCGAAGCAAAGGGTCGCTAGTTCAATTCCCAGTCAGGGCAAATGCCTGGGTTGCAGGCCAGGTCCCCAGTAGGAAGCGCATGAGAGGCATCCACACACTGATGTTTCTCTCCCTCTCTCTCTCTCCCTTCCCCTCTGTCTAATAAATAAATAAGTTTAAAAATTTTTTTACTTATATCCAATTCCTGGACTAGGTAAGGTAAAGAAACAAGAGTTTTCTTTAATAATAAGTACATCTGGAAACCAGCTTTACTACAAGATCAGATCTCAAAGGTTCTCTTCTCTACCAAGGTACCAACTAGAGCAGAATTGCCAAGACAGGATTAAGTGCTGCATTTACAATGAGAAAACTGCTGGGTACTATTCTACAGTCTTTACTTTTGTTTAATTGACCCTTGTAACAACCCTATGAGATAGACAATTTCATCCCAGTTTACGGATGAAGGCACTTGGCTCTGTAAGGTTAGGAAATCAGCCTAGCATTTACACTCAGGCTAAAGTGTATCTCCCAAGCAGCTGAACAGTTGTTCAGAAGTGCCAGGACATAAATCCTGCTATCAGCATCCATGTCAACACCAACCAGGAAATCTTTTAAAAGTACCTCAGGGAAGCGATCTCAGAGGGTAGCAAAACAAAGGGCAAAGACATGCACATATTCAGATTAATTTTTAGGTCAATTTCTCTTTAGGTCCTTAAACATCTGAGCAAGTAAAACTCTTGAATTCTTCATTAGTTCTTTAAACAGCTGGGCTGTCTAAGCTTGGTCAACAGATAAGGAATTGTCTAGTCCTCCCCCAATTCCTGTCTTACTTAAACCTTGTAGCAATGAAAATTAGGATTTCTGATTGTGAAAAAGAGACATAAATATAGAGCAAAAGAGGACAGGCAAAGAGACAGACACAGAGCCAGAGACAGAAAGAAAGAGGAAGAAAAAGAGGGAGGGAAGAAAGGAAGGAAATAACAGCAGTTGAAGGTTATAACCCTAGTATAAGGTTGGAACCAAGTCTGCCAGATTCTAAAGCTCTTTCTACTCTACCACACTGATTCCCTAGAAAGGGAAGAGCAAAGACACCTTGCAAAAACAAAGTAACATATGGCAACATATCACTTAAATATGCCAAAAAGAAAAGGCTTCATAGCACTGAAATAATTTTCTAAGAGAGGTCCACAGTTCTATGATCTTTGATACTATTCTTCTATTAAAGAATATTAATAGCGTAGGTAAATAATCTAGAAGTTTGCATTAATAACAATCTAACCAGACTTTTAAACGTTCTTTTAGCTAGAGAGACAACAGGTATTAGCTCAACTGTATCAGAAATTAAAATTAAATTAAAGATTACTTTATATTTTAAAAGATCTCTTCAGGACTACCCCTTGCTGGTGTGGCTCAATGGGCTGAGCACCAGCCTGTGAACCAGGTCTCCGGTTCGATTCCCAGTCAGGGCACATGCCTGGGTTGCAGGCTCCTTTTGAGAGCATGCACTCGATTTTTCTCTCCCTCTCCTTCTCCCTCACTTCCTCTCTTCCTAAAAGTAAAAAATAAAAAAATAAAAATAAAAATAGATCTCTTCAAGTCTAATAAAATATATCATATTTTTCCATGTCTAATGCATACTTCTTTGCCCAAATTTTTGAGGGAAAAATAATGATGCACATTATACATGGTTAGTACTAATTCTGTAGCTATATAAATGTTTTTAAGTATATTTTATTGATTATGCTATTACAGTTGTCCCATTCTTTTTTCTCTCCTTTATACTCCTCTGCCCGGAACTCCCATTCCCTGCAGCATTCCCCCTCTTAGTTCATGTCCATGGGTTGTACATGTAAGTTCTCTGGCTTCTCTGTTTCCTATGCTGTTCTTAACCTCCCCCTGTCTATTGCGTACCTACCATTTATGCTTCTTTTTTTTTTTTAAAGATTTTATTTATTTATTTTTAGAGAGAGGGGAAGGGAGGGAGAAAGAGAGGGACAGAAACAGCAATGTATGGTTGCCTCCCACATGGCCCTCACGGGTACCTGGCCTGCAACCCAGGCATGTGCCCCAACCAGGAATTGAACAGGGACCCTCCGGTTCCCAGCCCACACTCAATCCACTGAGCCACACCAGCTGGGCCCATTTATGCTTCTTATTCCCTGTACCTTTTCCCCTATTCTCCCCCTTCCCCTTCTTCATTGATAACCCTCCATGTGATCTCCATTTCTGTGACTCTGTTCCTGTTCTGGCTGTTTGCTTAGTTTATCTGGGAAGCACTTTATCTGCCCTACCATTCAAAATGATAGCTTTGCTGGAGAGAGTAATCTAGGTTGTAGGTCCTTGCCCTTCACAACTTTGAATATTTCTTTCCAGCCCCTTCTTGCCTGCAAGGTTTCTTTTGAGTAATCAGCTGATACTCTTATGGGAACTCCTTTGTAGGTAACTCACCTTTTCTCTTGCTGATTTTAAGATTCTCTCCTTATCTTCCATCTTGGGTAATTTCATTATGATGTGTCTTGGTATGTTCCTCTTTGGGTCCAACTTCTTTGGGACTCCGAGTTTCCTGGATTTGTATGTCTGTTGCCTTTGCCAGATGAAGGGGGTTTTCCTTCATTATTTTTTCAAATAAGTTTTCAATTTCTTCCTCTTCCTCTCCTCCTTCTGGCACCCCTTTGATCCAGATGTTGGAACATTTAAAGTTGTCGCAGAGGTTCCTAAGCTTCTCCTCACTTTTTTGAATTCTTGTTTCTTCATTCTGTTCCATTTGAATGTTTATTTCTTCCTTATGTTCCAATTCGTTGGTTTGAGTCCTGGTGTCCTTCCCTTCACTGTTGATTCCCTATATATTTTTCTTTATTTCACTTTGTATAGCCTTCACTTCTTCCTTTATTATTTATTTTGCAGCTGTACTCAATCATTTCTATGAGCATCCTGATTATCAGTGTTTTGAACGCTACATCTGATAGGTTGGCTACCTTCTCGTTGCTTAGTTCTTTTTCTGGAGTTTTGATCTGTTATTTCATTTGGACCATATTTCTTTGTCTTAGCACACCTACTCAGACTCACTCCCTCCGAGCTCCAGCACTGGGGAAGCAGCTTGAAAGGCACCAGTGGCATTCAGGGAGGAACTGAAGGGCCTGGCATCAAGGTGAGCGAAGGCATTGTCCCTTTTCTAGACCCTCCACCCACAGAGCCAGCAAGCTGGTGCCATGCCTGAGTACATAGATGTTTTTAATTCTTTTATTTATGCTTATGCATTAAAACTGTAACTCTAGAAAGCAATAACGATATCTGTATGCAAAATAATACCCTGGGATATGATAATCAGTTTTCTTTCTATATGTAAATAAATTAAAAATTGAATTAAAAAATTAAAATGAAAGATTTTTTTCCTGAAATTTTGGGCCAAAATTATGAGTGCACATTATACACGGCAAAATATGGTACTTCCTAACCCCTACTTAGTAAATTCCATGTAATTTTTAAATTATGTTATCTAAATGAATAGTGCCATTAAAACATCAAAAAATCAGCAGTATTGAAACTGGGAGGAGGGAAGGGAGCCTCAAAAGAAAAAGGAAGAAGCCCTGGCTGGTGTAGCTCAGTGGATTGAGCGCGGGCTGGGAACCAAATGGTCCCGGTTCGATTCCCAGTCAGGGCACATGCCTGGGTTGCGGGCCAGGTCCCCATGAGGGCCATATGAGAGGCAACCATACATTGCTGTTTCTCTCCTTCTCTGTCTCCCTCCCTTCCCCTCTCTCTGAAAATAAATAAATAAAATCTTAAAAAAGGAAAAGGAAGGAAGGAAAAAAGGAAGGAAGGAGGAAGAACCTAAGAACTCTACAGTATAACTTTCAAGTTTAAAACGAACTTCAGTTTTTAAATGTTTTTTTAAATCCTCACGGAGTATATTTTTTATTAATTTTAGGGACAAAGGAAAGGGGAGCGAGAGAGAGAGAGACATCAATGTGAGAGAGAAAGATCCATTGGTTGCCTCCCATCTTCACCCTGACCAGGGATCGAACCCACAACCTAGGTATGTGCCCTGACCAGGAATTGAAATCGCAACCTTCTGGTGCATGGGACTACGCTCCAAACACTCAAGCCACCTGGACAGGGCCAAACTTCAGTTTTTGAATTATCTATAAAATACCACACAAAATATGGATAAATCTAGATAAATTTTAACTGAACTGCTACAATGCTTTGCTATTAAACATAATTTAGTTTTGGGAGCACAACTAAAAGCAAAATTAGGGTGTTAATTTAAGGCATAACAACTTTAAAACCAAAAATGTATAGAAAGTTTGATTCTATTCTTAAAAAACACACTCCCTCAGCTCACTTGCTTAGAGCCTGGTTCAGAGGATCTGTGTAAGGCCTATCGGACTCTGCTGTGATCTCTGGTCTCAGCCTGAACACTCTTCCAGACAGAAAGCTCGCAAATTGTGCCACTGACCTCAGGAGAAACCTGGCGGTAAGTACGGACAGACCAAAGCAATCCATTGTTAAAAACAACTAAGGTGTGAACCCTACTTAACCAGTGAGCCACAGTGCCGTCACTTAATTATACAATTATTATTCAACATTAGGCAGAGCTAAGAACTCAAGGTCTCCTGACTCTTGGCCAAAAGCTGTAGGTATTAATCACAGAAAGAACTGAAGTTTGTTTCTTGAATCATCACAGCAACAAAAAAGACGAATGGGATCAAGATATACAAATCGCCAGTTGTAAAAACAGTCACGGGGATGCCAGGTCGGCACAGGGAGTACAGTCAATGATACTGTAGCAGTTACGCATGGTGTCAGGTAGATATCGATGCCCCCAGCACACCTGCGAAAGGCAGTCTCCAACATGCTCATCAACGAGCCGACTGGTCTTGACAGCCTTCCGTAGTCCCTGGCCCTGGAGTGTAGGCTGGATTTAGTGACTCACTTCTACCCAAGAGTACAGAAATGCTGGGGTGTCACGTCCAAGAGTTAGAGAGACTGCAGTATCCATCTTGAGGGAAGGAAGCCAGCTGCCAAGTTGAGAGGAAAGATCCAAGGGACAAAACTAAGGGAAGCCTCCGAGCAACAGCCACTGGGGAACGGAAACCCTCAGGGTGGCAGCCTGAAAGGGACAGGCCCGTGTCAGCTGGGACAGAGACGGCCCAAGGTCCCGAGCCAGGTCTTCAGGTCTCACCACAGCCCCAGTGGGAGCCTGGCTGCAGCCCCAAGAGGCTTAACTCAGGGGCTCGGAGCTGGGCCGTGCCCACATTCCTGACCCTCAGAAACAGTGAGATTTGTTGTTTTCGGCCACTGATTTTGGGGCAATTTTTTTACACAACAATACATAATACAGAACTTCACTTTTTTCACAAGTAAAAAAGGTTTTTTTTCCTAATATGGAATTAAAATCTACTTGTGACTTTCATCTAGTTATGTCTTCTGGGTCAGATAATACAAATCTATTATGTTAAAAACTTTCACACACTTGAATCTGCCAATAATCCTACTTATCCCCCATTTCCTTCAATTATTTTTCAAATAGCTTTCAGACCCCCTACCATTCTGGTCATTCTCCTCTTGACATTTGTTAATCTCCCTCTTAATACACCTCAAATGGAGCACAACACACCAGGTATGCTTTGGTCAGCAACTGCACGTGACACTAACACTTCCCGCAATGCAGGCACTATGCAACGGGCACACCTAAACGATCAGAAAAGAAAGTAAAGAGTACCATAGCTCTGACCAGTGTGGCTCAGGTGATTGGCGCCACTCCACAAAGCAAAAGGCCACCAGTTCGATTCCAGGTCAGGGCACATGCCTGGGTTGTGGGTTCAGTCCCCAGTCGGGGCGCATACAAGAGACAACCGATCCATGTTTCTCTTGCACATCGATGTTTCTCTCCCTCTCGCTCTCCCTCCCTTCCCCTCTCCCTAAAAACAAATAAATAAAATCTTAAAAAAAAAAAAAGTGTGCCATAAAAGAATTACAAATGAAATGCAACGGGAGCTCAGAGGGGTACTGTGGTTTCCTACCAAAAATGGGTCTGAAGGATTGTTAATATCCCAAGATGCACAGATGGAAAGGGAAAGAGTACTAGCATTTATTGTGCACCTACTATGCCAGGCCTTGTGCTAAATACTCCTATATATTATCTAGGTCATTCTTACAACTCTACAATTTCATTTTACAGATAACACTGATGCGCCCTGGCTGGTGTAGCTCAGTGGACTGAGCGCCGGCTGCGAACCAAAGGGTCGCTGGTTCGATTCCCAGTCAGGGCACACGCCTGGGTTGCAGGTCAGGTCCCCAGTAGGGGGCCCATGAAAGGCAACCACACGTTGATGTTTCTCTCCGTGTTTCTCTCCCTCCCTTCCCCTCTGTCAAAAAATAAATAAATAAAATCTTAAAACAAAACAAAACAACACTAATGCTTGGAGACATTAGGTACGTGTCCAAGGTCACACAGCAAAAGGTACAAAAGAATGGGCCAAGAGGATCTAGCTCACTACAATCCTGCGACCTTTGCACTACAACACGGTGACATTTGCAGGGGTGAAAACAGGAGGAGATAATTAGGATTGAGGTTCAACTTATTTCCTGTGCAATGTAGCGATTTATCATTCATTGGCTGGTAAGGCTAAGGCAGTGCTTCTTAAACTTCTCTCCATAAGGGCCCAAGAAACTGAGCACCTCTTCAGAGAGCTCTTAAGCATGAAATCTATAAAAGTCTTTGCATTTTACCTTAGAAAGGGTGTGAATATTCCACTGTCTGTATTATCTTTGTGTTTTGATCTAAAAACAACATATTTTTATCTAAGTCTTCAAGTAAAATTGATGGCCACTCCATAAGTGTGTGCCATGCGACGTGACCACAAATGTATCCCTGGGCACGCAGCATCTTCTAACGCTGCGAATACTAACATCGGTCGAACAGAACAGAGTAAGCCACTTCTTTGTAAATCAAGAACCAATGATCCGCACTGAGGATTATTTAATACCAACTGAAACGCAAGTCACAGTTATTTACCATAGTCTTATTTTCTAACTATGAGAATCTCCTACTAAAAGCACAAAGACGACCCTGACCCACATGTAGGGAGGAAACACCCTTTTCTCCATGTGACCACAGTAACAAAGAACCTCTGCTGGGGAGCAAAAATGCACCTTAGTAGTTCCCGTGAGCCTTTTAAAGCCATTGTAAGAAACAAGGTCCTGGACCTGAAAATGCTAGGTAGAACATGCACAAAATTTTAATTACTCTTGCCAATGCTCCATTCTATGGAAAGGTAATCAATAGATGCCTCAAATTTTTTTCCAGAGTGCTTTCAAATACATTATTTTGTTCAACTTCAGAGCCCATTCCCAGACTAAAACAAGAGCAGGTACTATTCCCATTTTACAGATCTAGAAATCGGAGCCAATAGAAGGCTAAGTAGCTCTTCCAAGATTGTA
The DNA here is from genome assembly GCA_004026765.1 of Micronycteris hirsuta. Taxonomy (NCBI): domain Eukaryota; kingdom Metazoa; phylum Chordata; class Mammalia; order Chiroptera; family Phyllostomidae; genus Micronycteris; species Micronycteris hirsuta. The sequence continues at coordinate 5,475 of PVJI01020112.1, read as the reverse complement.
ATCAGCAGCAAAGGGAAACTTAAATCCTGGCTTCCAGCTTGCCCATCTACTAAGGAAATCTACATCTTTTCACGCTTATTTTGAAGTGTTTCTCAAACTGCAGCATACATCAAACTCATCACACGCTGTCCACTCAGTAAGTAACTGATAAATTCCACTTCACACAGGGAAGAGGCTGACCACAGTTATTTAACCAGGGACACAGGACAGGACCCCAGTTCTCTTATGATACATCCCTAGTACTGGCTTCTAAAAAGGCAGAGAGGGAAAAAAAAATCATGAAGTTGGAGGGAAGATAAACAGGTTAAAATCCCTTACACACACATAATTACATACTTAGTACACCTAAAATTAATAGAATACTGTATGTCAAGTGTAATTGAAAAATTGTTTAAGTTATATATACTGATATCTAAACTCAGGGGTTTTTGTTTTTTCAACCTAACAATATACTGTTACAGCTTCATTGCTTGTCTTTTCCATCAGTGTATAATACTGTTTCCTTCCTGTGTGGAGGCTACCTACTCCCTAAACCCTAAGGTAAAACTGTCCATTGAATCTTCCTTCGAAATGAGACCTCTAGGATATGCCATATAAAGGAAAATGGGCTCCTAGGCGTTTCTCCTGTCTAGTAAAATTTCGATGATAACACATGCCAACCCTACAGACAAAAAAAAAAAAAAATCTACTTGGATTTACTGTGAAAAAAGATTTCTAGCACATTAAAACCTACATGTTAATTCCTGTGCCATGAACTTCTTGAAGTATTCTATGAAGTCCACAACAAAGGGAGGGAAATAAGTGTGAGGATCACCACCTATGAATCTGGGTGGAACAAAGACTTCGCCCTTCATTATGCAGAGAACCAAATTGCCAAAAAACGCTCGGCTCAGACACCATGCGTGGTTAGTGACTGCGAGTCTGGGTACAGAGAAGGCAAAAATCTGATGCTGGTCAAACGCTTGCCTGCCCCCGCCTCCGGCCCTTTTGGCCAAGGCCTGGCCCCAGAGCTGCGGCCCCAACCTCTTTCTCCCCATTACAGGGAACGGGCTTAACCCCAGGAGCTCTACGACCTCCCACGTCTCCCAGGCAGGCGCCCCCGGCCGGGCTCAACCCCCGTTCCCAATCCAGTCGCCGCCCTCCCCCCGGACCCCCGCCCAGACCCCCAAAGGCTGCTCTCATCGACTGCCGAGTTAAGAACCCCCAAGCCTGGCCCCGCGGGGCTGCCCCTGGCCGCCGCTCGCTCCCAGCTCCGCAGCTCCCGCTCCTCCGGCCAAGGCGTGTCCACTTCTCGCACGGACTCGGCGGAGGCTCGAGGAAGGAAGAATCGGCCCAGCCTGCCCTTCTCCCGCCTCTCGGCGGCAGCGAGGTGGGCACGACCCCCGCGGCCGCTTCGGGCTCAGGGGTGTGCAAAGCCAAGGCACGGGGCGTCGCTGCGCCCCGCGGGCCGGGCTGGCAGCGAAGGGAAGGTGTGGTCCAGGGGCGGCGGCCTCGCGTCGGCCCGCAGTTCCCAGGTCCTCACTCGGCAGCGCCGGGGCCCTCGCCCGCAACCCCAGTCCCACCCAGTCGGCCCCTTCGCCTACCCAAGGCCCTGCTCCCCGGCCGCGAGCGCCGCCCTGGGGGTCGCCTGGCTCGGAGCCCGGTCAGGTGGTGACAGGTGGCGACGGGTGACCATGGCAACGCGAGGTGTGCTGCGCGGCCCGACCCCGCCTCCCGGAGTCACTCACCTGCGGGCGAGCCCGGAGAAGCGGCGGAGGAGAAAGCGGCGGGAGGCCGGCTGCCGGGGCCCCGAAGCGCCGGCTCCGGGTGGGGCGGGAGCGCGAGGGCGGCGGTCTGGATTCGGCGTCGGTCCTCCCTCCCTCCCTCCGCCGCGCGTCAGTCCATCAGAGCCTCAGTCCGCCCCTCCCAGGTCGGCGGCGCTCAGCCCTGCCTCTTGCAGACTGCGGTTGTCAAACGGTGCAGAGCCCGGTTCCAGCCCCGAGCCCAGCCAATCGCCGCGCTTCCCCGAGGCGCCTCAGGACCCCGCCAGGGGGCGGCCAGGCAGGTGCCTGCGCGGATAGGAGAATCGGCCGGGCGGGCCGAGCCCGGCGAGGTGAGGACCCTTTTGGACGGACAGGCTCCGGGCAAACGCTCCAAGGACTGGCTGGACCCGGGCGGGGGAGAGCGGGCGCGGGGTTTGCGTGAGACCCGCAGCCTGGACGCAGACCCCTGGCCGCGGTGACCGTGTGTCCCGAAATAGCCTAGGGGATTGTCGCCTCCCAATCTAGAGTCCTCTGCGCATTAGAATCGTCTCTTAATAATCCTCCTGGATTGTGTATTAATAAAGGCCAATGAAATAAATCTTGCCTCCTGTTTTTCCAAGCCTCATCCTTCCTGAAACTCCAGCAGCTTAATTACCCCTTCTTGATTTCATCATGATCTGCCTTGAAGCATTTGGTACTTAATATTCAAGTGTTCATAGTATTTTACTACCCCTTTGGGTGTAAGCTCGTCGGCAGCAAAACCTCAATACTCCCCACCCCTTCGGTGCAGTACGAGGACATCCATCCTCCGGACCACCCCACATCTGTTAGATCCTCATCTGGACCAATCCAGAAGCTAAAAAGTCAGGACTGATTCTAATCAAGAATGAACTTTTCACTAGGACAACTCTTAGGTTTTGTTCTTCAGAACACTCTGGGTATTGCCTAGTTGTGTTTCCGGCTTGCAAACCCTAACGCTTTTGAATGTCCTCATCATTTATTTCTAACCAGAGCTCCCAGGTTCACTTCCCCTCGGTGTATAACTAGTATTCCACAAATATCCATGATGCTCAAATGGGCGGAATTAAAGCGTTCAGGGGGTAAAAGCCACGTAGAACTAAGGAATACAGCGGCACAAGCCTGCAATAATCTCGTACTCACAAAGGCAAAAAGCCAAGAGTGAGCTGGGCCTCCCAAAGTGGGGGAAATGTTTTTTAAAAAGACTGGCAAGAATAAACAAAAACATTTCTGTAAAGGAAGAATTTGCTCCAATTCAAGATACAAATAAGTGATAGCTTGAGGAAAAGGTTTTAAGAAAAATATTCACAAATTCAGGGAAAACAATGATAAGCACAAAGAGCCAAATTCCAAAACTTCAGTTGTCTAGCCCTGATTAACTCCTGGAAGAAAGTCTTCACTAAGAATTTTCTCAATGGTAAGTAACCAAGAAATAAATATAAACATGACTTAATGTTGCCCCAGGTGTTGATATCTAAAAAAAAACAAAACCCAAAAATGAAAAAACAAACAAACAAAAACCCCTTTATAGAATGTTTAAATTGAAAAAGTGGGCAGATATGATATATCCTGGAAATAGTTTGTCAGTTATTTGGCCGGTATATTTCACTTGAAAATCCATTTCTCGATCTTGATTCTCAAACAACAGTAGTTGCAAAAACCAGAACCATTTAAATATTTCAATATTCAACTGGATCTAGAGTTACTAATTAGGAACAAGCTGACAAACATTTGACTACCTATTACTGGCAGAGTGTTATTAAAAAAAAAAAAAGAACCCGAATTATGGTATTATATTGGTTTTGGCATTCATTAAGCACAAAATGAAGTGTTTGCCTCTATATTCTCATGTAAGCCTCACACTATCCTTTAAAATGCTTGTTGATTCACATTTAGAGATTTAGGGAAATATCTTGCCCAAGGTCAAACAGTTACTATGTAGCAGAGCCAAGATTCTAGCCATTCTGACTCTTCCAATCTTTTTCCACTCTACTCTGTAGCAACTGAAAGTGTCAACTTCAAGAAAAAGGACTTTATTCTGACAAGGTAGAGGGAATAAAGTGTCTTATTCATGTTTGTATCCCCTATATTCTATGGCATAGTGTCATCCGCATCTCAGTTTTCAATGAATGGCAATCAGAATCGTTAGAAGCAAATACATAACCATTAGACAATATTTCCAGAAAAGGGGGATGGGAGGAGGAAAGAAACCAGGCACTGAAATACAAGACATCTGGTACATCTTATTACTTGTACACTGACAAATGCATTGATTGTGTGTTTGCTTCCTAGTGTAACATCAAGTTTTACACTACAACCTTAATAGCTGTCGCCTCAGGTATCACCTTTCCTTCTATACTCGGCCACACTGGTTAAGATTAGATCTGCTTGTCTTTCACTCCAGTCGCTGCAAAGCAGGAATTGTTCTGAAAGGACAAGGCTTTCTCAGATGAAGGACTGTCCTTAGGTCCCGAGGCTCTGCCTCCATCACTCGCCAAATATTTATTGAGCGCCTGCCTACTCTGGCTTAGGAACTAGGTTAGGCACCATTTAAAAACGCAGGTTCTAACTTGACAGAATGACTCACAATGCCTTGTGACATAAATGCCTCCGGGCTAAGGTGGACCCCTTTTAATATGATTCTCAAATCTCACTTCTAAAAAGGGGAATAGGAGTTTTTGGTTTTCTCCAAAGAGTAGGAAGAAATCTGAGTCTAAGCTTAGGTGGGGACATCTTGCCTCAAGCTGCTCAGGGGAAGTTCAGTGGGAAAAGGGAACTTGCTTCAAAAGCTCTACTCTCATTGTTAGAACACGCACTCATAAATGCACACACCAAAGAGCCGCGTGCTTCCCAGCAAGCAGTGCCCCAGTTCTGGGACAACAAAGCGTCACCTTTGCTGCTTCTCCTTCAAGCAGATTCAAGGACGAATTACGTAGGTAGAATACCAGTTCTCCCAGAGCTCCTGTCAAGACCAGACACCTAAACAAAAGCTTAAATTATATGTGGATGGGTAAACCTAACATAGAAAAATATAGTCTTGTTTCAACATAAAGAAAATGTACTTTAAAAAATTTTTATTTATTGATTTGAGGAATATCAATTTGTTGTTCCATGTATTGATGCATTCATTGGTTGTATGTGCCCTGATCAGGGATCGAACCCACAACCTTGGTGTATAGGGACCACACTCTAATCAAGCCAAGTTTCTAGTTTCAGTAACAAGGTGATCTTGAACATAAGTCCCCAGGCTTATTTCCTCCCACCCCCACCTCTGCTTTGCTTCAGGCCCTGGGAGCCATTTTTCCCGTTTTTTTTTTTTTAAGATTTTATTTATTTTCAGAGAGAGGAGAAGGGAGGGAGAAAGAACAATGTATGGTTGCCTCTCACATGGCCCCCACTGGGGATCTGACCCGCAACCCAGGCTTGTGCCCTGACCAGGAATCGAACCGGGACCCTCTGGTTCCCAGCCCGCACTCAACCCACTGAGCTACACCAGCCGGGCACATTTTTCCCGTTTTCTTTTTACACAAAGAATTTGTTTTTGTTTTTTGTTTTTTAAAATTGATTTTATAAATTTTTTTTTTTATTTTTATTTATTTTCAGAGAGGAGAAGGGAGGGAGAAAGAACAATGTATGGTTGCCTCTCACATGGCCCCCACTGGGGACCTGGCCCGCAACCCAGGCATGTGCCCCAACTGGGAATCGAACCGGGACC
>PVJI01020111.1:0-29656 GCA_004026765.1 Micronycteris hirsuta | reverse complement strand
TGTCTCTTTTTCTCTTGCTGCTTGTAAGATTCTTTCCTTATTCTTGACCTTGGGTAATGTAATTATGATGTGCCTTGGTGTGTTCCTCTTTGGGTCCCGCTTCTTTGGGGTTCTCTGAGCTTCTTGGATTTCCAGGAAGCCTATTTCCTTTGCCAGATCTGGGAAGTTTTCCTTCATTATCTGTTCAAAAATACGTTCAGTTTCTTGGTGTTCCTCTTGTCCTTCTGGCAGCCCTATGATCCGGATATTGGGTCGTTTACAAATGTCTCTGAGGTTCCTGAGACCCTCCTCATTTTTTTGAATTCTTATTTCTTCCTTCTAGTCCACCCCATTGGTTTGAGATCCAACCTCCTTTTTTTTTTCTGTTGGTTCCCTGTAAATCTTCCTCCATTATCCTTATCGTATTCTTCATCTGTTCAACTGTTTGCGTCCACCTATCTTCCAGTTTTGTTAACAATTTGATTATAAGCATTTTAAACTGCGCATCTGATAAGTTGACTATGTTGTCATCTGTTAGTTGTAATTTGTTCTGATCTTTCATTTTGGCCATTTTCATTCTTTTTATCTCGGTGCACTTGTCGGCTGGCAGGTGCCTGCAACCTGGGTCGCTTTTTGGATGACGTTGCCTCTGGGGGCGGGGCCTGGGAGGAAGCTATGGCGGCCTCCGATCACCTCGGGCTCCCGTCACTCCTCCGCTCCCCCGTTCCCCACCGCCTTTTCTGCCAGACTGGGTTCTGTTGGCTCAGCCCTGGCCTCTCTCCAGCAGCGTCACCGGCTTGCGGGATTCACCTGTTTTTCGGGGCCACGCCCTGTTCAGGCACTGGCAGCGTGAGTCCCTCCATGAGAGCTGCCTCTCACTCCATTCCTCCGCCCGGTACTGCCCTGCTTACCGGCCTGGATGTTCATCTTCTCCTACCTCCTGGGTGTCGGACTTCCCTTCAGTTTGATTCTGTCCCTTCTGGTTGTTTAATTTTTCACTACTACGTTCATTGTTTAGATACTCTGGATGTGCGTGCGGTGAGTGCATCCACCTATGCCGCCATCTTGGCGGAAGTCCTTTAGCTGTTAAATTTTTAAATACATTAAATATCTAATCACTGTGTCATAGTTCTGAAACTAATATATTGTATGTCAAGTGCAATTGAAAAATAAAAAGTTAATATATACAATAAAATGTGTTAAATAAATACACATAATAAAGTCTAAAGTTAATCAGTTTCTCTACACTTTTCACAAACAAGGCAAGGCCCTAAAGGAAGCTTTAACACTTATTACACTCCTTTGACCTTACATGTTCTTGTTACTCTGTATTTTAGATAAACTTTCTGTCACTACCCACTAAAGCAGGTGTCATCATTATAACGTTGTCATCATCACCATATTTAGATTTCCCACATATTTACATTTTGCTGGTGTGTCAATGCGTCTTATATTCCATACAAGTGTGAGTTCACAATTCTTTTTCCTAGATTTCATTCTTTGATAGTTCTTTTAATATTATTCTATGAGTGGTAAATTCTCCCAATGTTTTTTGTCTGAAAATATCTTTAACCTCCATCCTTAAATTGTAGTTGAGCTGGGTATAGAAATCTAGTTCAAGATTATTTTTCAAAGCTCTTTGAAATCTTTTTGTTTGTTTGTTTATTTTCTGATTGCTTTTGTTGCAGCTGGGAAATATGAAGACAACTTAATTATTAGTAATTTGTAAGTAATATTTTTTGGTGTTCTGCTTTTGTCACTTAGTATTTCTCAAACTGAAATTTCTTTATCCTGCTATAAATTGGTTTTTTTGAGTCTGAAAATTCCTGCCTTTCATCAATTCTGGAAACTCCTTGGCCTGTTACCTTTGAATATTACCTCTCCCCATTCTCACTAGTTTCTCCATCTGTATCTGCTATTTATTATGTTGAAATTTGTCCTTCTGTTCTCCATATCTCTTATCTTCTCTTTGATATTTTCCATCTCATCATCTTTTTGTGCTACATATTTCATAATTCCTTCAAATATATTTTGTAGTTCATTAATTTTATGTTCATGTGCCTAACCTGTCTACTAGATTTTTCCATTTCAAAGACTATATATTTAATTTTATGAAAATCTACAAGTTTTCTTTTCTAACCATACCATCCTTTATATACATAAAATATTTATTTTATATTATTTTACAATTCAATCTTATTGTCTTAAATTTTTCAAGTTCAATATCTTGGTTTCTTTTATATTCTAAAGTTTGCCTATGATGGACTGTTTGAACTTGAGTTTTAAAATATTATATTATGATTTCATTACTTGGCAGATGAGGGCCTTTCTCAATGAAACCATCTATGATCTGGGCCATAAAAATATTCCTAGTGATTTTACCTTTGCTAGGAGCCCCAGATCTACCACTAGCTTAGAACCATTTATGTTAATCACTCAGCATAAGGATTTCAAAAAAGTTCAGATAACATAAATTCAGCCCCCAGATGTAAGTGAGGCCATATCTGCGCTTATCAATTCACAGAATGCAAGCTGAGGCACACAATTGTTTTTGCTGTTGTCTCCAGCTGGTGTGCAGAATTTTCTAAGATTTCCTTTCACTAAGCACGTAGCCCTTTGAGAGTCTTGGCTTTTTGAAGCTAGAAGCTGTATCAGTTCTACCTCTCTTGCTTGCTAACCTCAGTTTATCTTATTTCTCTATGAGTGTTTCTGTGACAAACACTTCAGGGTTGTACAGTTTCAGCTCATACATTTAACAACAGTAATTTTTATTTCCCTCTGCTTATTAGGCTCCTATATCAGGCTCCCTTTGTAGCTCAGCTTTATAATTCAAAAATTGTTTATTATATTTCATTCTGCATTTCTAGATGTTAGTTGCAGGTGAGTTTTCACATCATGTAGTCTGTCATATTAACAGAAATAGAAATACTCATTTTATTTTTCTCTTTTAAACTTCTGTGACATAAATTTTCCTCATCGCCTTTTGGTATTTTTAGTTAAATTCCAGCAGAAGAAAAACTGAATTTATGCACACTAACACTTTACTCTTCTTTCATGAGTATCTCCAAAAATAACTTATATTTCTCTGAAGTTCTCTGGTGTATAAATCTTCAAAATCTGCTACTGTTATTTCGTTGACCTACATTTGGCCAATAAATTTATTCTTTTTTTAAGTTTGCATTCAATAAGTTGTACATAAATTGATTTTTTTATTGTTACTGAAGTACAGTTGTCTCCATTTAACCACTCTGCCCCACCTCACCCATCCCTGCCTCCCACCCTCGATCTTACACATTTTGGCCTTGCCCATGTATCCTTTATACATATTCCTTGGTGACCCTTCCCCTATCTTTCCCCATTATCCCTCTCCCCGCTCCCCTCTGGTTACTGGTAGTTTGTTCTTTATTTCAATGTCTCTGGTTATACTTTTCTTGCTTATTTGTTTTGTTAATTAGGTTCCACTTATAGGTGAGATCATATGGTATTTTTCTTTCACTGCCTGGCTTATTTCACTTAGCACAATGCTCTCCAGATCCATCCACGAAGTTACAAAGGGTAGGAGCTCCTCCTTTCTTTCTGCTATGTAGTATTCCATTGTGTAAATGTGCCATAGTTTTTGATCCATTCATTTACTGGTGAGCACTTAGGTTGCTTCCAGCACTTGGAACAAGGGTTTAATCTTCAAAATATATAAAGAACTCACATGACTCCACTCCAGGAAGACAAACAACCTAATTAAAAAATAGGCAAAGGACCTGAACAGACACTTGTCCAAGGAGGACATACATAGGGTCCAGAAACATATGAAGGGATGCTCAGCTTCACTAGCCATCAGAGAGATGCAAATTATAACCACAATGGCTCCAGGACAACTTGAAATATTCCAACATCCTAATCATAGGGGTGCTAGAAGGAGAAGAGGAAGAGCAAGACATTGAAAACTTATTTGAACAAATAATGAAGGAGAAATTCTGCAATCATGTGAAGGAAATAGACTTCCAGGAAGTCCAGGAAGCTCAGAGAGTCCCAAAGAAGTTGGACCCAAGGAAGGACCCACAAAGGCACATCATAATTACATTACCCAAGATTAAAGATAAGGAAGGAATCTTAAAAGCAGCAAGAGAAAAGGATACAGTAACCTACAAAGGAGTTCCCAGAAAACTATCAGCTGATTTCTCAAAAGAAACCTTACAGGCAAGAAGGGGCTGGAAAGAAGTATTCAAAGTCATGAAAGGCAAGGATCTACATCCAAGATTACTCTCTCCAGCAAAGCTATCATTTAGAATGGAAGGTCAGATAAAATGCTTCCCAGATAAGGACAAGTTAAAGGGGTGCATCATCACTAAGCCCTTATTGTATGAAATGTTACAGGGACTTATCTAAGAAAAAGAAGATAAAAAATATGAACAGTAAAATGAGAACAAACTCACAACTATCAACAACTGAACCTAAAACAAAAACAAACTAAGCAAACAACTAGAACAGGAACAGATTCACAGAAATGGAGGTCACATAGAGGGTTATCAGCAAAGGGGGAGAAATGGGAGAAAGGGTACAGGGAATAAGTAGCATAATTGGTAGGTACAGAATAGACAGGGGGAGATTAAGAATAGTATGGGAAATGGAGAAGCCAAAGAACTTATATGTATGACCCATGGACATGAACTAAGAGGGGGAATGCAGTAGGGGGGTGCAGGGCATAGGGAATAAAGGGGGGAATGGGACAGCTGTAATAGCATAATTAATAAAATACATCAAAAAAACACAATGAGGTACCACTTCACACCAGTCAGAATGGCCGTCATAACCAAATCAACAAATGAGTGCTGGCGAGGTTGTTGAGAAAAGGGAACCCTACTGCACTGTTGGTGGTAATGCAGACTGGTGCAACCACTGTGGAGAACAGTTTGGAATTTCCTCAGAAAACTAAAAATGGAACTGCCTTTTGACCCAGCAATTCCACTGCTGGGATTATATGCTAAGAATCCTGAAACATCAATTCAAAAGAAACTATGCACCCCAATGTTCATAGCAACACAATTTACAATAGCCAAGTGCTGGAAGCAACCTAAGTGCCCATCAGTAAATGAACGGATAAAAAAACTGTGGTACATTTACCCAATGGAATACTACACAGCAGAAAGAAAGAAGGAACTTCCACCCTTCGTGACAGCATGGATTGAACTAGACAGCTTTAATATTTTTGATATTATTGTCTTTTCTGTTCCTTGGGAATTATACTTAATTTGTCTCTAATTTCTCAGACAGCTTCTCCTGTAACTATATTCTTACCTATTCCATTGAAAGTTAGTCTATCTAATCTCTTATTAAGCCCATGACCCGGGAAGCTCTTTTCCTCTATGATTCCACTCATATACCTGAATGACTAGGTCTCTCATTACAGCTCTAGCTACTCTTCCTAATCCATCTCTACTGCACTTGCTGCCTCAGACTCAGTATCTACCTTTACAGCACACATTGCCTTTTTTGTTCATTACCATACATTCAAAATTCTGGTATTTCTTTCTACAGAACAGTACATGCATCTCCCTATTCCAGGTTATGGTACCAATATGTTTTTTGTTGGAGACAAAGAATCTTGTGATGATAGAGTTCCTAAATGTCCCTTCTCTCCTTACTCCTTTCTCTTCAATCTCTGCCTTGTTTGTGTACTGATGTGCATAATAATCAATTCTGAGATTAAATTCCTGAAATTCTGAATTCAAGGTTTTCCATCAATTACAACTTCTTTCTCTCTTCTTTTCCCCTTTCCCTCAAATTCAGGCTTACAGAATACCCTAACATAATGGTTAATTTGATATTGCCAAATAAAAATTAGTTAAAAGCTAGTTATCATTAAAAAAGTGAGCTATATATAAAAAGATGCCTCCAATATCAATCATGAGCTCCATTCCAGAGCCAAATAGAAAGGAATAAAATATATATAATCATCTTCTCCCCCATTCCCTATCATAATTATATATGCAGGATTATTCTTCCTCATCCCATTATATGTGCAAAGTGATTTTATTATCATTTTATCTTAGCAGATAAGCATTGTCTAGAATAAAGCTATTTTCATATTCTTATTTGTACCAGAAAAATAAATTACCAAAGGGATGTGTGTGTAAGCAAATACAGCCATGAATGACAATCAGAAACATTTTTAGGAATTTAAAATAAAAATGTACATAAAAAGATGCTTGTAATTTTGATTTGAGAATCCCGGAAATTTCTAAATACTTTATAGTATTTTTTTCCTTTTCACAATAATTAAAAAAGGTAAAGGAAGACATTTTGGGAGTAAATTATCTAGATGGTTTATTGTGAAAATGAAGCAAAACAGGAGCCAACTATTACTTTGTTCAAAAGCTCATTGCTACTGAATTCAGGTATCTGCCCGTACTATACCAGGCATTCAAGGCTAAAAGAGCATCTATTTTTTTTTTCTAAAATTGAATTTTGTCCTGTGGGCATTCTTTGAGGCCCCGTGACTATAATTAATGCCACCACATCCAAATGCTGCGGCGGAAAGTCTGCTGCGTGCGAACTGGGCCTTGCCTTCAGAGCTTGTCAAGGAGCCGTCTCCCAACCAGAGCTTGTCCCCGCGTCCAGAGTCCACAAGATGGCACTAGTGTTCACTTTTATTTTCTGTTTCAGGAAGTTAAGTTTACAACTGCCATTTGTCTTTTTTAAGATAAAGATAAAAAATTTTTCCTCTCCTGACCTATTTCTTAATAGGATTAACAATGACTAATTTGACATTTCTGAAAAACTGCAAATTAAAAAAAGCTTGCCTGTGCTTTATTCTTTGTATCAGTGTCTTGAAAATTGCTCACCTCGTTCTTCAAATGTCTGTATCTCTTTTCTGCTATACGACTCTGAGACTATGCAGTCCAGTCACCAGTAGCCACATGAGCAATTTAAATTAAAGCTAAGTAAAATGTAAAATTCAATATCTCTATTGCTCTAGGCAATGTGGTGTGCTCAGTAGCCACGTGAGGCTGGTGGTTGCCATATTGCAAAGGAGATACAGAGAGAGTTCTATTGCACAGCACCGGCTGAGGGGTAACGGCTCAAAGACCCGAATGGATTTCCAGGAGCTGATATACACAAGTTAGAGCCCGCTGTTCATGTCTTCCCATTTGACACATTCTAAAATCAAAATAGAGGTGAAGAGAAAGCTGAAATCAAAACCCAAACCCTCATATACCTTTGTGTAGAGCGTCCATCGAGGACCATTGCTGCCTCCTTCACAATAGTCACATGTGGGCTTTGTGTTCAGAGTTCGTAAGTTTGAATACCTTCAGAGCAACCATTGGCATTCATTATTTTTTTAGCCCCACTTATATTACTGAAGCTCAGCATGGTCATGACTTTCAGAAACACAAAAACAAAATAGTGGAGCTGGAAAGGGACCTGGAGCTCATTAAACCCAGTCTCCTTGTGTGATCCTTTAAGAGAAAGGACCGTGGAATAAGGCAAGTCATGCAATAGGCAGCCCCTTAATGCAGGAGACCAGAAACAAATTCTTTACTGGGTTATCCCTGTTGAACTTTTCTGTACCTGTCTTTCATTACACGGAAAAGGAAGGAAATAGCAAAGGTTATATGCAAGTTTACTTTCAGCTCTAAATTTCTCTCTTGTATTACATTTAGTGTTGAGAATTAAAGGGGTTTCAAAGTCACAACATAAAAGACAGTATAACTACAATGAGTATTAATTTTATTGAAAATTTGAGGAAGAAAAGCTAAGAACTTTGGTGTGTGATTTTAAAATTATCTTTTTATCTTTAAAAATGCAGATGTTTTATGGGAAGATGAAACAGGAAGCTACAAAGGAATATGATGACTGTAGCGGGTTATTTGAGACATACTCCCAAATCCTTTCAAGAGTTTTCATTTATTCTTTTTGCCTTTAAGGACAGTTTTTACACATTTGAGAAATGCTTCAATAGGCAAGTGCACATATGTGAAAGTCTTCCAATGACAAGTTTGGAGACCTGAGTGTGGTTTGAGAATATCAAGTCCAGATATTTCATTTTGTCAAGTCCATAATAGGGTTAATGTTAATTCACAATACAATATACATTTTAAAAGTAATGCTTAATAGTAATGATGGTAGTAATTATAACAGAAACCTGGGCTAAGTCATCCCAAAATTTTATTAAAACATATACCATATTTTTCAGACTATAAGGCTCACTTTCCCCCCCAAATTTTGGAGGAAAATGGGGGTGTGTCTTATAGTTCGAATGTAGCTTACCTGGCTGTTTACGTTTACATTGGTGAAATATTATGTTATTTATGTTATTAAATATTTTACCACATTTTTTGCTTCAAAACTTTTTTCCTATTTTCCTCCTCTAAAACCTAGGTACATCTTATGGTCCAAAAAATATGGTACTCTCAGCTTCCTGGATGCCAAGTAAAAAGTCAATAGTATGAGCAATATCATTATCATTTTATAATAATGAAGAAGAATACTGTATAAGGAAAGTAGACAAACATTCAAAGTCAGAAAAATCAGAGCGATAGAATGCAGAAGTGTTTTTATAAGGGACATTAGGATTATATAATAATAAACATTGTGTTTAATAGCAGTGTTGAAAATGATGGAGTATTACTAATACAGTCATTTATTAGGTCCATCCTGAATAAAGGCGAAAATGTGTTGTTGTATTATAAATTTGTGAAATCGCTTCTACAGAAAGTTAAATACTAACATATGTTCCAGGTACTTAGCATTAAGAGACATAACTTGATACAAAGGCAGATCTTAGAGGATACGGAGAAATGAATGACTTCAACAATCACTTCCTTTCATTAACAGTAAGTGCTTTCTTCTTAGTGTTGCCCATGAAAATACCAACGATTCCATGACAAAGCCATATTCCACTAAAAGGAGCAAGTTCAGATGGATTTTTAAATGGCAGTTGTGCAAAACAGAGACCACACAGGGGAAACATTTACAGAGATGTTTTGTTTCCCTGAAAAGCAACAACCGACAAATATTTATTATCTTAGAACCTGTTGTGAACTGAGACTGGGAATATATGGTTAATTCTTATCTAAGATTTTCCCCTGGTAATAGTGATTGTACACTGATTAATAGATAATTTCTCTCTTTGACTTTTTTGACTGTGGTTAAAAAATGTAACATTAATTTACTGTCTTAACCATTTTAAGTAGACAGTCCAGTAGTGCGAAGTGGGGTCACATTATTGTGCCACGGTCTCTAGAACTTTTCCTTGTAAAACTGAGACGCCTTACCCATTAAACACTAATTCCTCCCCCTCTCTCTCCTTAGCCCTTGGCAGCCACTTCTTTACTTTCAGTTTCTATGATTTTGACTACTTTAAATAATATGAGTGGAATCATACAGTGTTTGTCCTTTTATGACTGGTTTGTTTCACTTAGCATAATGTTCTCAAGTTCCATCCATGTTGTAGTGTGTGATAGGATTTCCTTCTATGTTAAGACTGAACAATATTCTATTACATGCATATGCCATATTTTCTTTATTCATTTATCTGTCGATGAGCATATGACTTAGTTCTGCTTCTTGGCCATTATGAATAATATGCAATAAAAATGAGTATGCAAATATCTCTTTAAAATCTGCCTTGTGTTCTTTTGAATATATACACAGAAATTGGATTGCTGGATCATATGGCACTTTTACTGTTAATTTTTTGAGGAACCTCTGTACTAGTTTTTAATAATGGCTGTATCATTTTATATTCCCACCAGTGGTATACAGGGTTTTAATTTATCTACATCCTCATCAACACTTGGCATTTTCTTTGGATAATGGCCATCCTAGTGGGCAATGAGTACTTCTATGTTGTTCTATCAAATGTCAACTGTGCCAGCCAGGCTTTTTACAGGAATATTGTGTCGCAAGCAATTCAAGTGGCAGCTGCTCTGATGACCTGACTTACAAAACGGTAAGGATTGCAGCAGTCTAAAATTTACACACTTGATTAATTTGCCACGGTGTAATAATGGTGAGTAGCCAAAAGGCAGTGCCCACGGTGGTCTCCATTGACTGAGAGTCATCTCTGATGGAGCATGAAGCTGTCAGAGGAAGACAGCTTGGGTTTCTCAATCCAGCTTCTGCCACTATAAGGTTGTGTAACACTGGAAAACACTCAAGCTCTCTGAGCTCATTTTCCCATTTGTGTATTAGAAATAATGATTATCAATAGCACTGCTCATTACTGGCCTAAAGATTAAATTTAAAAAATGTACATACAGTGTCTGGCACATAATATGCTATGAACAAATGCTAACTTCTTTTCCCTTAATCCCTAAATCCGTTTCTCATGCAAGTTGATATATTGAGAGATCAAGACCTGAATTTTTAATAAAATTCTGATAGGATGTTTTAGAAGACATTCAGCAGCTATTGTAATTTTTAGAAAGATTTTTTTATAGAAGTCTACACCAGATATTCAACCTGAAGCTACCCCTCATGAAGAAGAGTCTATTATTCAATGTAAGATTTAAGCAATACTTCCTGGAAAAGGTTTTCTTGTCTTTAACTTTAACATAAGGTTTTAAATCAAAAGTGCTAACATGAGTGAATTGTTCTGGAGTCTTAAGCAACCGAGTCAGAGAATCTATACGCCTAGACAGACAGAGAGAAGGTCTCACACCGATGTCTTTGCTTGTCTGCTAGTTCATTCTATTTAACAAATGCAATCCATCACTTGCCTCTCATAGGTGCCCCCACAGGGGACCAAACCCACAGTTAGTCATGCACCTTGACTGGCAATGGAACCAGTGACCTTTCCCTTTGCAGGATGATGCCCAACCAAGTGAGCCACACCGGGCAGAGCAGGCACTCCATTTTTAATAGAGCAGCCAGGGGATTGCTCCTGAAGCACAAGCTAAATCATACCACACCTCCACTCCAAACCCTCCAGTGGCTTCCTACTGGAGAGTTGTTAATCCATAGATGGTGGGTATCTATGTCTACTACGATCAATGCACTATAAATTGAGTATATAGAAAAATGCCTAACAGATAACAGGCCCTTCATAACAATTTATTGAATAAATGCAGAAGTAAGTAATGGAATAAGTAAAGTAGTCAAGTCAAAAGAATTTTCATATCGTGTTCCTGAGTTCTTCTTAAATGTCTTACTTATTTCTCCAGGCCTTCCTTGGCTTCTAACCAAGGTCTCTGAAATGGAGCCAGGGGACCAGCCAATCCCTGGTGATGGAAGTGGTCACTTCCTCTCTGGTGTTGAATGTACAATCAATATAGACTGTTCTCCCAAAAGACTGCTAGACTGAACACTGTAAATTCTTTCCACCCCTTGCTTTGGAGGAGAGACCACACTCTAACTCAGCCTCCAAGTCAATATAAAAACTCAGGACATTAGTGTTGGGGGATGGGCAAGTCTAGGATATAATTAGTACTTTCAATCTCATCTAAGATGCTCCTCTACAGACAAACAAGGATAAGTGAAATACTCAATTATCAAGAATGCTTTGCTCCTTCTAAGATGGAGGTTTCACTTAACTGTATTGAATTGTAATCGTGACTTTAATCAAATATTTCTCTCTTTGCATAAAATATAATTGCAAAAATGATGGCCTATTGGAAAACTACTTTCCTAAACTAGATCATCTAAAAATAGAATTTTATTAGAACCGTCTCTGTTCTTAACATTTAGGGTTCCTAAAATCACTGTATCAATTAAAGGGTGTCTTTAATGTATAATGTTTAACTGACTCTGTCCTTGGAACTAGAAAACTAGGTGTTTACATGTCCCTGGCTGTGTGTGTGTGTGCATGTGTGTGAGAGAGAGAGAGACAGGGAAAGAGACATAAAGAGAGAGACAGAGAGAATGAGAGACAGAGAGCTCAGAACTGGCTTATCAAATAGGCAAGTCAGGAATTAGAAATAGATTCTCACAGGTTTGGATTCACATAATTTAAATACAGCTGACTGATACTAACTCTCATCATTATGACCAGGAAGTCCTAAACTCTACTAAATGTATGTAGTTGAGTGATGTTGTATTTTTTTTAATGTATTCTCTAAAAGACTCAGAAAAGGGAAAAACATAAAGAAAAGATAAAGGTTACTAGATTGCATTGCCAATGAGTAAAATTCAGAATATGGACTTCATGCCTTAGAATCTTGTTTTCAAAAATGAATGTGCATACATATTGCTTGAGGACCTTGTTACAAACGCGAGCTTTCATTTGGTAGGCCTGTTTTAGAGCTAAGAATCTTCTTGCCCCGGGTGATGGCGATATCACGGATCCACAGACCGCACTCCGTGTAACAATGTTATAAGACATGCTGATGAAGACCTAGTTGCCAAAATTGAGAAAGAAGCCATCCATATGGTGCAGAACAATGCCAAAAGTGATTTTAGAAGCCCTTGAATCATTGTAAGTTCATTGATGGGACCATGAATGCATTACGGGAAGGAATCATTATTTTATTCGTATGCTATCACTCCAGCTCTCTTCATATCACACCTATGAAGCACTGATGCTTAGGGAGGGGTTATTTCCATGAGTCTTTATTGCTTGAATTCAAGCACTGCGGGGTGAGTCTTATCTTAAGCTCTTTCCCCATTTGTAGGAAAAGGAAAAAGTATCATAAGCAGCAACTCAGTGGTCAGAATGGTTGACACAAATCATCAGAAGCTGAGATCCACTGGAAGAATGAAAACTCTGTTATAATTTTGTCTGTGAATAGGATTTACCCACTCAGCCATGAACTTCAGGAGAAAGTCCTGACGTGTGATGAGGCAGGGGAGAGGCGTGGACACGCTCTGCACCACCTGGAGGCCCGCAGCTTGCTGCTGACTTGGCTCCTCCACTCTGTGGTCTCCCTGCCTCCTCCAAGCACCAGTGCCAAGAACCCCACTGGGCCATTGTGAGCATCCAAGTCTCCCAGGGCACACTCAGCACCAGACACTGTGCATATAACAACACAGAACAAAAGAAAGGAGGCATTATGTGAAAGAGCCGGAAATACCAAATAAAACCACTCAAAAGTTCTTCAACTTGCTGAAAATTCAGTACTTGAATAAAATTCATTTGCTTTTGAGCCTTCCCCACAGAGTTCTCTGGCATGCCCCGTTGTGCTGCATCAAGAAACAAAGAAAAGTCAGGGAATCATTTTCCGAACTGAACAGAAGTGTGAATTGGAGTAAATGTGAATATACCCAGAAGCAGCAAAATCCATCCATCTACAGGAAAAAAAAAAACTCATAGACTTTTGAATTTGGCAGTTTCAAGGTTTGACTTCCTTGTTTAAATAACAAAACATAATTTATGTGCCTCATAATAACGCAGTTCTGGACAAAATGACTTTGCTATGATATATCAAATTGAGTACTAAAGGAGAAAAAAACGACTTGTTCTTTATTCCATAGTTGTCAAGGTCAGTGTGACTTGCCTGAACAGTAAAGCGTCTGTTCTGTGGTCCGGGTAGGATACTGTAACAGGGTGAGCCCTGTGGGTATTGGAGTGAAGTGGGTGGGAGCGATTGAGGGGCTAAGGAATGCGGTGAAGGAAGAATGCATGAAGAAAGACTGAGGGCTGGGACTTACGTTTAGGGAAATTTCGCACTTAGTGACCGGTGGATAGAGAAGAGCCATGGAAGATCCATGAAAGCAGTGATCAGAGTCTACTGTGTTGACACAGATCCAAAGACAAGAGCATTAATGGCTCAGGGAAGGGGAGAGGTACCCACCGGCAGTGAGAAGTCAAGAAAGCTCATGAAGGATGGGCACTCACAGAAGGTCCTTGGGTTTCACAAGTAGCTAGGCATTATTTAACCTCGACTGTGCATCTGAATTAGAGTCCATGAAAGTGAAATTGAAAAGGGTTAAGCTTAAAGGAAGAAGTATTGGAAGGGAAATGGAGAAATTTGACTTCGTATGAAAGAAGCTTAAGAAGGAATAACGAAATCGAGGAGGATCCATGGCGGGTGGCTTCAGTCTCCTAGTCATCGCAGGTGGTGGCAGTGTCATTTCTGAGAGGAATAAGTGGGACTGAAGCTATAGGATGTGGAGTTGTTCTGAAACAATGGGAAATGAACGTGAAAGCCATAGAAAGACTGCTGAGCGAAAACACAGGCACCTTTAAAGTGGTGTAATTTGGCGTCATTAAATTTAAAGTGATATTAAAACTCATCTTTATTTTAAAAAATAATAAAACATTTGCTCTTTGATTCCTTAATGTTATTTATTTTATTTCTTGGAGTATATTTTTAGACAATAATTTTATAGCAAAATCTTTCTAAACAAATTTATCATTTTTATTTTTCTGCGCATGTCTCTGCTCAGCCGGAGTCTGAAGGATAAACATGAAGAAGGACGTGGCAGGAAAGAGGCCCTGGGTTTGCCCTGCTCCAGCCGAGGAGCCCACTCCCGGCCCCGCTGACCCCGCACTGTTGTAATTACCGGTCATGGCTGTGCCCCACGGACTGCTCTACTCTTCATTCTCCAGGAGAGGAACAACAGAGAAAGATCCTTTCATCTTCCTAGGCACTACATAGCCAACTGGGGAGAGATAAAAATGCCCAAAATTCCTGTTTTAAGACCCCAATGGCTGTCTGCACTTCAAGCATATCTCCATATTTAGCTAGAATTATTAACAGACCTGAATTCACTCAACAGTTGATCGATTTGGTAATCGGTCCACTTAATAGTAAGATCTAGGAAAATTCAGTGAAGAAAGGTGTTATTATTTTTTAAATATTTGTATATTCAAAAATAGTGCCATACAGAGTAACTCAAAAAAATTATCCTGTTGATTATTTTATGAGACATAATTATGGCCAAATGGACTCTCTCTGGTTACCAATTCTACACAGACTCATTTTCATTTTTTATTCACACATAATTTTCCTGTGCTTATATTATCTCCATATAATGATTTGTCCCTGCCCCATAGTCACCAAAATGTGTGTTTATATGTGAGTGTCCACATTGGTCTTGGGCTATCTACACTCTTATCTAGAGTCCTTTGTGATGGAGTGTGCATTTGTGTAATTTGTGACCTGTTCGAGAGTATAAGGTACATGAAACATTATTTCTTTTGTGTAAAGCTAGTGGCCTATGTGGGGGCTAAGTCTATAAATTTGGACTCACTAGCATTATGTTCAAAATGTTTTAGTTAACTCCCAGGAGGCATTATTACCATGAACTATTTTTGGTGATAAATCAGAATGCAATCTCATGACAATATATCAGTGCTGTTGGAGCGGGCAACACTCTAGCAGGACTTCAAAGGCAGAGAAAAGAGAGAACCAGAGATAACAGAACATGGAGAGACACTGGCACATAACAAACATGAACAGAGACAAACAATCCTGGTCAACCAAGAGATGAGGGTCAGAAGCCAGTAAATTCAAGGGGATTTATGCTGATCGGTTACTCTGAGCAAAGCAACAGGGAAAATGCACAGGCAAGAAAGAAAGACAATGAGAGTTAGAGAAGCCTCCGTACCTCACAAACGGCAAGAGGAACCCATTTGAGGTCAAGTTCCACTACAGCCAGGAAGTCCCTCCTAAGGAGAGTCTCAAACAAACATCCTTAGAAATTAATATTTTAAAACAATATCCAGTCACTATTTATCATGAGTATATGGGTCCATTGAGCTCTTGCTTCTGATCATCTGGGCCAAGCTCCCTTGATCTTAGCCAAGCTCCTCCACATGTCTGGGGTCAGCCGGAATACTGGCTACAGGCCAGCTTGTTTGAATGGCCTGCCCTCCGAAGACTCAGCTTGTCTCCAGGTGGCTCTCTTATCTCTCCACCAGGTTAGCCTAGGCATGTTCTTGTGGTGAGGTATAAGAAAAGAGGCTATGCAGGCACTTTTTTGAGCCTTTGCTTATATCAACTTTGCCATCATCCCATTGGCCAAAGCAAGTCATGTGGTTAAGCACGGAGCCAGTACGGTAGGGCACAACCAAAGCAGGTGGTACCAACTGGAACTAACAATGCAACCAACGTACCACAGTAACAAGGCATCGGTAGTTGGGGGCTAAGTGACAAGGACAATGAAGTGCACAGCATGGAAAGAAAATATTTAGCTTGTGAATACTTGCTCCAAAGTAATTAAAGAAATAAAGACCCTTCAAATGCTGGCTGCATATTTCTACCTGCTAAGGTTTAAGAATGCAACATTGGGGATTAGGCTAGATATAAAGAAAGGCTTGCTGACAATGGGAGTCGTTAAACACTGGAATGGCTACTAAAAGAAACTGTAATTTTCTTTTCTTTTAAAGTACTTAAATTCAGACTAGCTCCCTAGTTATCTGGTAGGTGTTCTTGGACAGAAGCAGAAAGATGAACTAATTGACCTTTCAGAATCCCACCAGACCTATTATTGTCATGCTGAACCTATTCACCCAGTGGAAGAAAGACGCTAACAGCCTGCCTTTTATTTCTACACTTAACACACATTTATTACAGACCCTTTCTGGGCTTGGCACGCTGCTTGGCGCTAGGGATGCAATCCCAACCTCTAAGGAGATCACAGGCTTTGGTCAAAAGGTGGAGCAGAAATGTTCCATCTACATACGCGTTAACGCACAGGGGTGATAGAAGATGCTATTTAAAGCAGTGAATGTCTTCAAAGGACAAAGGCGACTGGGAAAGGAAAGATCTCTTGCCCTATCTATCTTTCGAGCTGGCCAAGAGAGCAGTGGCTCTTTTGTTCCAGTAAGCTCATTGATGGGTTTGAGACAGACAAAGGGACTTAGAAAAAGAGTTATAGGTTAGGGGCTGGGAAGGGCAGCATTCTCTGCATAATTAAGTGAGAATTTGTGACTCTCTAGAAAACTCAAGGTGAGAATGAGGGCAGACTAGAGACGAGTAGGGAAGACAAGAGTCTAGGCCTCACATGGGGTAACACAGCTAGTGAGAAACTCCTTGTTCTGTGCAGGTTAAAGGATATCTAAGAATCTAACCATTTAAGTACTAAAAAATCTAACAAGAAAGACTCTTTACACACAAAATAGCTGGTATAACTCATCTTTCCCTGCTTATCCCTGCGAAGTACAATGATACACTCTGGAAATAATACGGGAGGTCAAAAGAGAACTCTGAGACGTGGTAAGAGGAAGGCACACTGATGAGGGAGCTGGGACTGAAAACACAACGTAACGTCAGCTCAGCTCACAGCCTCCTGCCCAACAGAAGAAGGCAGCCCAGCCCTGGTATTTCTGCTTCCAAAACTACCAACAGAAGGCAGCCCAGGTGGTCCTGACGACTGCGGGATCTGACAGGAATTCTGTCCACAGAACCAAGGCACGGAATGGATGGAAGCCCCGAGAGCCACCTGGGGGGCACTGGGCACCTGGGAAGAGGACCTGTCAGAACAAGCCCATGACCCCCCAGGCCAGAGTCTCCATTCGCTCACCTAAAGGCTCAGGAGAAGTGACAGGCTTCATGACCTTCCTTCCACCCTTCTAAGCAGCGCAGCAGATCCCTGTGAGAACCCCGTGTCCTCCCTTAAAGAATGGCTGAGGGGAAGTTCTTCCAACAGAAGGGACATGGAAAAGAAGATAATCCACGAAGAAGGAAGGAAACGTGAAGAAGGGAAGACAATATATTCTCCTCCTCAGGAGTTTCCTAAAATAAGTGCTAGGATTAAAATTAAAATTCTACCACCATCTAACACTTAAGACCATGATATTTAAAAGTGAGGGAAGCAAAGGGTAAGTGGAAGTGAGGTTTCGCCATGCAGCCTGAAGTGTGAAGTGGTGTCTGTGACAATGCATGTATGCATATTGTAGTAGCCAGAGAGAGCTATGCAGAGTAATACATTCAGAAATACCATAAATACACCAAGGTGGGACCCTCAAAAAATGTTCAAGTGACCCTCAGGAAGGTTAGAAAAGAAAAAACCAGAAAGAGAAGCAGAGGAACTGAACAAAAAACAAATAGTGAAAATTGTCAGACTTAAGCTCTAACATAACAGTAATTACCTTAGGGGTGAATGTTTAAATATGCCTACTGAAAAAGAGAAATTAGCAGACTGGATTTTTATAAAAAGATCTAACTACATAACATTTACAAGAAATTTACTTCAAATTCAAAGGCATAGGTAGGTTGAAAGAAAAAGTATAAAATATGTTTATAAAAGGGGTTGAGATACATATGCAAGCTTGTGCCTGTAGAAAATTGTTACAATTACAAGAAAATGTTAACAGGTGTTACCTGTGACGAGGGTAATTGGGGATCTGGTCCAAGAACATTTTCATTGTATATCCTTCTATGGTATTTTGAAGTTTTAACCATGCACTGATTACTTCTTTTAGTTTATATAAAAATAAACTGAAGAAAAAATCTTTGGTCAATAAAAGGTCAGAACGATCTGATATTTGATCTTATTATTGACTGCGGTAGGACAATGGTGGGCCCTCCCACCGAGGGCGCCCACAGACGGTGAGTAGAAGTCCCACTGTGTGCAATCGATCTGCATTCATGTTGCTCCGAGTGGGAGTAGAATCCGTGTTTCCCCTTGGTATCCACACTAGGATGAGATGTATGAATAGCTACGAGGTAAAGAATGGGGAAACGAAGTTCAGCATAGGCAGCAAGAGAGCCAAAGCTGACCAGGAAAATTCCAGTCCCCCGCCCCCTCGCACCTCCACGCAGCAGAGAGTCACAGAAACCTCGAAGGAGGCACTGGACTCCTATTCAGCCCTGGGCGCTGCTTCAGCCTCACCCCTTTGCAACTCCAGGAACGGAACTCCTTAGCTGGCCGCCAGGCGGCAGCAGCGTGACCTTGCCTTGGTCTATGCCCCTGGTGTCCACTTGTAGGAGAGAGTTAAATCGTTTAACCAAAACTCACACATTTTCAATGATAATGCCCATGGACGAGATTTATTATTTTAATTATTTAAGTAGTATTTCTAATTGTAATAAAAGAACCGAGTTCTTTAGACACAAGTTATTTAAAGCACAAATACCCTGTTTGTGACTCGTCTATGGCAATTTTCAAATTCAGAAAGGGAATGCCTCATGAGCCGAACCCTCAGTGACAAATTCCGTTCCCTCCCTCGTGACAGCAGCAGTGGGTGAGACAGATGACTCGGAGCTTTCATACATTAAGATTCCCCCATTAGCTATTTATAGGGAAATCTTTTAAAAATGTATATGCTTAAAAGTTTAAAGTGTGCTAGTCAGGATGTTACATTGACAAATGGATATGCTGTAGGTTACTCAATTCTTTCACTCCAGACTTAATTTTACTGCCGACGGAAACAGACAACGTAGAATGTTTCAAGTTCCTGATCAAGACTCTTAAATAAAAGGAGAATTTTTTTCTAAGTAAAAAATAATATGTCCAAAATTCTTAAATAAAAGACAGGATATTTTATTCACTAGAAAACAATGCAACAGCACAAAGAAATACGCATTCAAGGATGATGCAGACTAGCAAAAGAGTGGTACTTAGAGATACAGGAAGAATAGATTCAATGGAAGGAATGACAAGAAAAACCCCAAAGAGGAGTCAGTCTTATGAACCCCGCTGGCTAGCCTTGTCACTTGGCCTCTTCCATCTAGTGGCCTTAAAAGTGGCATAATAGTGAAGAAATTACTGTAATGGCTGCCATAGTAGAATTCTGTTTACCTCACTGTTAAGTGAAGTTCATTCGATTCCTGTAGATAAAGAAGGTGCACGTCCATACATTGAGATGGAAATGGGTTTTCTGTAGATCAAATGACCTACTTAATTGCCAGATCATTATTTCATTCTGGACAAAGTCCTTATTGCTTGTGCATGTCTAACAATAAGAAAAAGCAAGCCAGACCTTACACTCCATTCACCAGAAGCCTTAGGACCCACTCAGTTTTCCTGAAGCCAAGAACACAACCCTCCCTTTGCCTCCCAACCAGAGAAGTCAAAACTCATTTTCTAATGCAGCGATGTATTTTGAGTGTCAGCCTTCTTTGTACCCCAGAAATTTACATTTCTGTACCAGAATAGACAGGCAGTCAGTAATATTTCCACTCTTGGGGATCATATTGTTTAAACCAAGAAGAACAAAGTAGCCTAAACATATGTAAGTACTCTGAAGATCCAAATTTCTATTATTTGAAATCAACATATTATTTCTTTCTTTACTTTTTTTTTTTTTTTTTGCTTGCCTAAAGCACTACTAGGTGACATACATGAGGGACATAGGCAAAGCTAGGGAACTTAAGTCTGAAAGATTTCAGGAGACCAGCTTATAATAAAAACGCCTTGAATTCTACAGAGTTATTAAGAAAGTCTGAAGAACTTCACTAGCCTTTTTTACATATACAAAGCCTAATACAGCTGACTCCTTTCAATATTTTCCCTGTCTTCAAGGAATTTGTAGCTGAATAATGTAACCAGCATAACAAAATGTTCAGTGATGCAAAAGATCACAAAGAGAAGAATGGAGGAAGAGCAGGAAATGAGAATCACTATTGGAGAAAGGAGGCAATGACCTCCAGGGGTTGTTTAGCATGGGAATATTGTAGCTCATAAGACTGGCTGTGCATTTTATAATCCTGTCTAGAAACTGTGACACCGTATTGAGGAGATTTAGTGTTAAGAAAACAAACAGTGGACTAAGCGTAAGAAGATGAAGTTTCTAGTATCTGCTGACACTGAACGTGTGACCTAGGACAACACATTTAACTTTGGATGCCTTAATTTCCTCATCTGCACATGAAGGTCTTGGTCTAACATTACTTCTAATCACTGCACAAGAGAAAACATAGTTTAAGTGTGGGGGTCAAAATGTTTAAACATGCCTTTTGAAAGAAGTCATGCACTGACTAAGTGTCGTTCCCATTGAAAATATTTTTTACACTTGGTATTTTGCAAAAATAATTCTCATAAAAAACAACACATTTATGATTTTAAAGGGATTTTGCATTGTTAAAGTTTGGAAAGGCAGGCAGGACTTTAGATGTTTATGAATAACGACTATCTCTCAGAACTTTAAAAAAATGTTTAAGTCTTCAAACAAGCTGATAATAGTTTATTTTTAAAATATCTTGAGATATACTGTCATAAGACTTAATGCTTGTAAAAACTTTTTGTCAACTGTAAGGCAATACAAAATACAAATAGCACCATTATTATTGTTAGCACGAGAAAATGCCACATGTGCTGTCATCCAGCTCTTGGCTTTATGGCTTATTCTTCTTCATTTTTAGTGACAATAAAATCTACATGTTCAATTCTAAGCAGGTTTCTGAGATAAACAATGGATATGAATGCTCTTTCCCCTTAGTGTTTAGAATATTGGTAAACCCAAATATTACCTATGATTCTTCAACGGTTTTATTGAAACACAGCGCGCGTACGGGTCTCCACTGAAGAAGCCATCTATTGTCACTCACGTAGCTCTGGATGAATGAGTTTTAATTTGACCCTCAAGAGCCAGTCTAGCCAAATAATAACAATGAAAATGCATGAGAACAGCAATTTCAACCTGGCTATTTCACAGACAAGCTTATTTTATGCATCAATAGCAAATAAATCAAGAAATTGGATGGACTTGCTGAATGTCTTTCACTGCTCTAAGTAAATCCATCTCGCTAGCGTAACAAGCAGTTCTGAAGATTGGAGTGTAAGCAGAGAAGAAATATTGATTGATTGCTTTATTTAGAGTAGAACTGTAATACCACCTATGCAAGGAATTTAGCATATAAAGCTAGGCACTACCACCGTGTTGCTATACATACAACTGCAAGACAGATTAGACACTGGAGTGTGGAGTCTGGCCCCATAACTTAAAGCCATCTCTAATAGCAAAGTGGCTCTCACTGAAGGCATTCGGGGAGATGCAAGCGACTGCTAGCTGACACATTAGATTTCCATAATGCCATACCACTGGGCAGCTGAGCATCTGTGAGAATGTCCAGATTCACGTGTAGGAGCATGTTACCATCAATCAACCTTGCAGACATTTTAAAGAGGAAAAACACCTTACATCCAGGAATTAATTCCAGATTAATGCTCCATTCGGAGATATAGACATCATCAGGTACACAAAAGAACAACTTCTCCTTCCCTGTCATCAATTCTTATTGTTGTTGTAATTATTATTTCACAAATAGAAATAATGCAAAGAAGCCTTGACTCACTGGCTGAGACCTACTAGATACCCTACTGAGCCTACAAGAACATAAAAAAAAAAAATTAAGAGTGGGAAATAAATGCTTTAGCAATAGAACTGCCCTGGTAGAGAACTTCACATTCTTGTTGCATGATCATCAGCATTTTAATAACATGCCATGCCTGAGAAAAACTTAGGAAAATGTTTACCAACCTTATGAATTTCTAGAATATTCCACAAGATTATCCAGATCACCCAAGTTTTCCATGTGACATTTCTCTGGGATTTACTAATCAATTGCAATGCCTTGCTTGACTAGCCCCCTGCCGGTGCTCTGCTCATGAACATTTGAAATTCTGTGTAACCATGGTGCTTGCAAATTTAGTTCTTTCTTCCTGTTCCAAGCATTTCCCACTTGCACAAGGTTGATGCAGACACTCCTTGGGGACTTAAAATGTGGGGGAAACTTGCTCAAAGAGGAAACCATTAAAAATTCAAACAACCAGTGACTTGATGCTGAGAACCAAGTCATCCTAAATCATATAGAAAATCTTGACATTCAGGGGGAGCTAAATCCCAAGAGTTTTGTGTATCAAGGGATTAATACTCAGCACTCTAGCTTATAAATTCTTCTACATCTTGAAGTGAGTCATATCTGAAAAATAAACTCCAGTGACTTCTTCAAACCCTTCAAAGAGAGTTATTTTGAATATTGTAACCGGGAGAGAAAAGCCAGGCAATGCAATATTCAGATCTAGGGTGTCGCAGCTAGACCGGCTCCCGGGCTAGGTTGCTTGGCCTTGCAGAGCAAGCTTCTGGGGTGCAGGATTCCAACAGCAGTTTTAAGAAAAAATGACAAGTTGCTATAGATCCCAGGCCTTGGGAAGGATTACCTGTAAATATGACTGCTCAAAATTGTTTTATGACTGCGCAAAACCTTACAGGCATTTTTATCACAAGAAAGTTGTCTGTTCTCACAAATAAGTTGGTAGTCACAGCTATAATGTAATTCAGAAAGAGAACCATGGGTTATATTGGATACAGAAATCAAGGAAAAGTGTTGAAATATATTTGCGGCACAATCAAATGAATAACAGTCATTAGATAACTTTAAAAGAAAAATAAGATTATTAGTCTTTTTAAAAACTTGGTTCACAAAGAGTTGGTCCAATATCCTCCAGAGACTCTCCAGGGAATGCTGTCTATCCACCCCTACCCGGCAGTCCCAGTGAGGCAGCCAGGTCATCACCAAGGACTCCAGCCACCACGATTCCTGCCCTGGAGGATTGCAGAAATAGCCAACGCTGTCTGTGCCCCAAGTGTAGGGCTTTCGCACACTTGCAGCGTCATCAGGAATGTGAGAATTATTTTGTGGCTAATCCGAGGCACCTTCTTGCCGGGTGACATGACGCCTCTCCTCGGTGCTCTTACAGGTCCCTCTGCCTCTGTCCTGGAAATAACCCACTGTGTTGATAGTGTCTGAACATCATGTGACTAAACAGTAAGCTCTACCAGAGTAGGCGCTTTCTATTGTTCATCTTGTCCTCAATCTCAAGCTAGCACTTGCCACATAGAAGATCATCTGACATGTTCACTAAACTGAAAAGGGACCGGGCATTTGACTATGGTAGCTTCCTCTTTCCAATGAGTAATATTCTGCCATATATTTTCTCATCTGAGGGCCGAGGGGAGCATAAGCAACCCCTCAGCCATAGTTCACGAGATATTTTGGTTCTCCAATGACAGAAGAGAAGCCCAACAGAAGGTTTTAGCAGGGAAGCTAGGTTAGTTGTATGCAGCCATGCCTAAATGCAACCTAAGTGCATCTCTGTGAGATGTTGAAATGGGAACAGCTTATCACCCAGAATAAACAGAAAACGAGCATGATTACTCTCATTTCTTATAGTACAGTATAAAAAGAAATTGAATAAATACCCTTGATGCCAAAATCACCAGGTTTCCTACTTGAAATGATTGAGTGAAAAGACAGTCTCAGAAAAGGGTTTCTAAAATGGGCCTGTTTAAGTAGCTTGTTTCCTCCAGCAAAACTGCAAATTTTGATTTATAAAGTGCAAGCAGTTGTGGAAGCACCTTTGAAAAGGTTGTTTGTGCTACTCAAGGCAGGAATCTGATAATACCAGCCTGTTGTTTTTGCAGAGAAAATGCTTCTCCTGCACATTGGGCTTGCATCGTCACACAACATGGAAAACCAATTTTCTCTCACACGGTGCTCCCCCTTCAGTGAAAAGAAAAGAGAACTCAGTTCTTTTGAGCCTTCCTTCTGCTCCCACCAGAGAGGAAATAGCTGGAAGAACGTGCAAAGCTAGTCTGCCACTGCCAGTGGACTGCGCAGGTGTGGGAAGACTGGTGACCTCTCTGCCCTTCCAGAAGGTCACGGTGGTGTTGGCTTTGACTCCTGTGGCACAGGGTTGGTTTCTCTGTGGTTTCTGTCCACTTGCACAGAGTTCCTGTCCACTTGTACAGATGATGACCGACCCTCTGTGCCTGTTCTAGATTTCTCTAGTGGTGAATTTCCTGTTTCTGTTCCTCTTTGAATTGCCTCTTCCTTTTCTTCTCAAAACATGTCAACAGTTCATTTTCAAGGTCATGGAGGAGAGTAAGCTGTATATATCCAAGGGTAATTTTTATAATAAGACACTTTCTTCCATTTCAACCTTCCAGTCCAGCCTTCCATTCTATTTTACATGTTTTCCCATCCCAATAAAAGACCAAAGAGCATTTTTAACCCATTTCATAAATGGTAAAAAAGTGTTTTTAACATCTTCCCTAAAATGACAGGAACATAAAATTGAAATTCCTTTAGATGCTAAAATCCACATAATGAAGAATAAATGAATAAGATTTTAGAAAACTTTTTTTTATTTCCTTTAACACCTCCAGCTAAGAGAAACATAAATTCAGCACTGGAATCTGAAAATTCTTTCATGAGAAGTAATTAAGGCTTGGAGAATGAAGTTTAGGAAAGGAGGAGGGAGGCCATTCTGTGGGGATTAATTTCCAAGGTGAACATCATTCACCGACATACAAAGTGGTCCTAAAAACTTATGTGGACAAGTTCTATATCAACAGAATAAAGAAACCATTGTCAAAGATTCCATCTACAAGGGATTAACTGTTGTGGAAATTGCCACCTGCTGTGTACAACTAAAAAACCAGACAAAACGGATGAAACAAATGTTCTCAGACTGTGGACAACAGGGGATGTAGGTCAGTGCTTTGTGAGAAATGGGGGGAAAAGTTGGTAAATCCTATAATTACCTTAGATTACTGCCTGGAGGCGGTCGCTAGGACCAAAAGCAGTGAAGCAGAAAACAAAGAGAAGCTGAAGTTTTCCTTGAGTATAAGACATCAAGTTGGAGTTTGGAGAAGCCAGAGTGTCCAAACTTTTCAGGCCAGAACAGTGGAGAAGAGGGAGCTCCACGGACAGCTCCAGAGATCTGCAGAACTGTCCACTAAAGTCATTGACTGAATACTGATCTGCACAAGCACATGGTAAGACTCTAGCATCTGGGAAAAGAACCAGAAAACAGTCGGAAGAAAAACTAAGAGAAGGCAGAAAAAGCAGGAGAAAAATAAATGGACATGACAAATAGATAACAACCAGCAAGATGGCGGAACTAACCCAAAATTATCAATAATTACACTTATATAAATTGTCTAGTGTCTGATTAAAAGTCAGAAATAATAAAGAAGCAAAACCCAGCTCTATGCTGTCTCCAGAAAACCAAGTTTAAATATAAATACCCAGGTAAATTAGATGTAAAGGAAATGGGAAAAGATACACCGTAAGAAATAATCAGAAGAAAGCTGGAGTGGCTACAGTAACACCAGACAGACGCCACTTCAGAACAGGGAATATTACCAGGGGTTGGGTTAGGGTTCAAGCTAAAGAAGTCAATCCATCACAACACTAGAGGTGCACAAACCTAATAACAGACCTTCAAAATATATGAAGCAAATATTGATGAAATTGAAGAGAGATATAGATAAATTTAAAATTATTGTTAGAGATGTCAATATTTTCTCAGTAATTAAAAAAAGTAGAGAAAAAATCATGAAAATATTATAGACATGAGGAACATGATCAATCAATTTGACCAAACTGATGTTCATTGAACACCCCACCCAAAACAGAATAGATATGATTCTCAACTACTTGGAACATTTCAACTGTACGTGGAATTGTGCATGAATAAATTATGTTCTGGGCCAGAAATCAAATCTCAATTGGTTTAAATAGTATGTTTTTTGACCACATCAAGATTAAACTAAAGTCAACGAAGAAAGATATCTAGAATATTACTATTTAGAAATTAAATAACACACTTCTGAATGATCCATGGGTCAAAAAGTATTGCAAAAAATGAGAAAATATTTTCAAGTAAATGCTAATGGAAATATATCTCAATAGCTATGGGATGCAGGAAAAGCAATACTCACAGGGAAGTTTATAGCTTTAAACACCTACATCTAAAACAATTTTAAAATAATAATTATAAAATACTTATTAAGAAATTAAACCCCCAAATAGCATAAATAAATAAATAAATGCAGAAGAAGGAGAAAGAGAAGAAAAGGGAATATAAAATAGAAACTGGATAGAGAAAAATCAGTATAACCAAAAGTTGATTATCTGAAAAAAAGAGGATATAAATTACCATTATTAGAAATGAAAGAGGTGACATCATTACTAATTCTACCAACATCAAAATAATAAGAAAATACTATAAACATATTTATGTCAATAACTTTGATAGTTTAGATAAAATGGAAAAATTCCTTGATAGAAAAAGTTTACTAAATAAAAGATAGATAACATTAAAGACGTATATGTATCAAATAAAATTGAATTCATAGTTTAAAAATCATCCCATAAAGAAAATTCCAGGGTTAAGTGACCTTATTTGTCCATTTCACTAAAAACATAAGGAAGAAATAACACCAGTGTTTCCAGAAAATGGAAGAGAAAGGAATGTTCCCCTAAGGTGAGCTTTATCTTGATTCCAAAACAAGGCAAAAAATACACAAGAAACTATAGTTGAAGACTTTTCATTAACATAGAGGCAAAAATCCTTTAAAAAATGAGCAAATCAAATCCAGCCATAAACAAAAAGATAATGCATTCTATCCAAGCATTACTCTCCAAAAGACACTGCTAAGAAAATGAAAAGGTAGGTCACAGACTTGCAGGAAATGTTTTCAGAACATCTATCTGATAAAGGACTTGTACGTAAAATATGCAAAGAACTCATAATTTGATAATATGAAGTCACACACCCAATAAATGAATCACATGGATGCTTCCTAAAAGAAGATACACAGACGGCACATAAGCACCTAAATAGGTGCTCAATATCATTAGTCATTAAGGAAATACAGGTACTACTACAGGCCCACTAACTCAGCTAAAGTTAAAAAGACACACTCTGTCAACTGTTAGTGAGACTATGTATTAACTAAACTTTTATACATTGCTTCAATGTATAAATAAAATTAAAATTGCTATAGCCACTTTGCAAAACAGTGGGGCAGTTTCTTATCATGCTAATAGCATATTTATCCTACTATCCAGAAATCCCAGTCCTATATATTAACTTAAGAAAAATGGAAACATATGTCATGCAAAGATATATCTGAAAGATTTGTAGCAGTTTTACTCAAAGGCCAACACTGGAAACAAACTAAATGTGCCTCAAGTGGGGAATGACTAAACCAACCATAGAGCCATACAAAGGAATACCACTCAGTCATCAAAAGAAATGCATGGCCAATGGACTCAAAACAGAGATGACTTCCAAAAGGAATCATGCAAATGAAACCAGAGGATGACACACTCTCGGACAAAGACAAAGCTGGAGTGACGGAAAGGCCAGTTACTGCTAGGGCCCAGGGCAAAGGAGCCATGGAATGCAGAGGATCACAGGGGAATATTTAGGGATGACATAAATGCTTTATATTTTGATTGTGGTGATGCTTACTTAGCTGTATACATTTATCAACACTATACAATAAAAATGAATGATTTTATTGTATAATTATGCAACAAGCCCTGGCTGGTGTAGCTCAGTGGATTGAGTGTGGGCTGGGAACCAAAGGGTCACTGGTTCGATTCCCAGTCAGGGCACATGCCTGGGTTGCGGGCCAGGGCCCCAGTGGGAGCCGTGTGAGAGGCAACCATACATTGCTGTTTCTCTCCCTCTCTGTCTCCTACCATTCCCCTCTCTCTAAAAATAAATAAAATCTTTTTTAAAAATCAATTATACAACAATAAAGCTTAATTTTAAACAAGATTGGAAGAAAATACAATCCAAAAAAACCATCATCATTTATTTAAAAATGATTATTAATTTAAAAAACAATGCTAATTTTTCCTATTATCATGTGTTGCGAGGCATGTTTTATCTTTTATAGAGCAGGAGGAAAGTCGGGCTACTTAAACCTGAAGTTAACTATGCAGAAAAATCTTCAAATAGTATAAATCAATCAATATTAAAATTAGAGTACATTGTGATAATGGATAGTTTTAAGATATATTTTAGAAATGCAAAGAGTACATGCGGGAGTACTCATTGTGATTTATGACGTAGTTCGATGCATCTACACAAATGTCAATATTTACCACTTTCAGCACTTCATTTGAATTCTAGTTTCATTTAGAGCCTCTAATCTTTATAATCAGCAAGCCATTCCTTTTTATATATAATTCTAATAAAAATAGCATTGGGATAATGTCATGTTTACCCTTTTGCAGTTTCACTTCTAGACTATGTTGTCAAAATTTGGAAAACTAATTCATTGATGGGAATAGATTTTTCCCTACTTGGCTTTCAAATTCATTGTAATCAATTCTGTAACATTAAGCACATTTCCTCATCAATATGAAAATTAACTGACCTTATAAATAGATCATGGAAAGCAGAAGGACACTGAGAATAAGTTAATAACATTACCAGATAATCAAGCCCAATATAAATGTAGTGTTTGAATGTGCAATGCGCAGAATAAATCAAATGCAAAGATAAATTTCAAGTTTTTCAATAGCCTTGCTGAATAAGAAAAGAATAACCTGGTAAACCATCATCACCTTAAATTGGCAACACTTTGAGTGTGCTCTGTAGTAGGTGTGAGTTTTGGACACACACACATACACACACACACTGAGTTCATTAACAAATCAATTAGAACAATATTGGGTTCAACAACATAAAACCAATTTCCTCATATAAGCCCTTTTCTGAACCTTCAATATGCTAATCTGCATTGTAATTCTTTTTTTTTGTTTAAATGTTCTTTTTTTAATTACTTTATTGTTGTTCAATTACAGTTATTTGCATCCTCTCCCCTCCCCTCCCCTCTCCCTCCAGCCCCCACCTCCCCCCCCAGCCTCCCCCTTCCCCCTTAGATCCTTCCATGTGTCCTCTACAGTGATTCCTGAAAACGCTTCTCCCCATTGTCCCCTCCCCACTCCCCCTTGGCTATTGATAGACTGTTCTTAATTTCAATGTCTCTGTTTATGTTTTGCTTGCTTTCTGTTTTTGTTGATTATGATCCAGTTAAAGGTGAGAT
>PVJI01020110.1:0-29655 GCA_004026765.1 Micronycteris hirsuta | reverse complement strand
CCACGGGAGTGACTGGCCTCATTGACTATCGTGGGGGGAGACCCCCCTCCGAGGCAGGGGGAGGGCGGGAGTTTCTCATGTGGAGTTTACTATTTACCTGTCTACACTGATGAATAAGGGCTCCTTTCTTCTGGCTTCCTTCCCAGCGCTGCCAACAGAAACAACTTTTTTCTTTCTTTAAAAAAGATTGTATTTATTTTTAGACAGAGGGGAAGGGAGGGAGAAAAAGAGGGAGAGAAACATCAATGTGTGGTTGCCTCTCACGCGCCCCCTACTGGAGACCCTTACTGGGGACCTGGCCCACAACCCAGGCATGTGCCCTGACTGGGAATTGAACCAGCGGCCCTTTGGTTCACAGGCTGGTACTCAATCCACTGAGCCAACACAGCAGGGTTGATGACCAGTAGAGGCACAGCCCTGAGTGGCAGGTCAGGTCCCCAGTAGGGGGCGTGTGAGAGGCAACCACGCATTGATGTTTCCCTCTCTTTCTCCCTTCTCTCTCTAAAAATAAATAAATAAAATCTTAAAGAGAGAGAGAGAGAGACGTGATCCCTGACCACCCTATTAAAAGAAGAATTTAAAAAATGTATACACAGGAAGAGAAACATAAATGCAAAGGTAAAGCAGGGAGGAAGAAAATGGAAAGGCAACCCAAAGCACAGAGATGAGTGGAAGGACCCGCTGCAGGGTTGTGCTGTCATGGAAACCACAGCACCATTCATTGTCATGGAAACCACAGTTACTTCTATGAAGGATGCTTCTAAACTATTTTTAGATCTCCTGGTAATCAGGGTGGCTCCCTGATGGGAGAGAGCAGGCAGCTTACCTCCCTGCGACACCCACCCACACATACACATGAACATACATATGTCTACAAGTGCATACGTATGCACACACACATATAGTTGTCTATTTATTAGTATGTATTTATATATTCTTTTTATATATAAACAAATAAAAATTTAAAAAGTTCTCTTAAATATGTACTTATCTCCTAAGTGTTTTGGAACGCCTAATGAACACGTAGCAATCTGCTTCTCTGATTGAGACCCGCCTGGTACACCCGTAGGCACTGGCGCGGCGAAGAGCCACCCACCAGGCCTGGGTGTCCAAACCCTGCACATTCCAAAGAAACGGCTGGCCTTGGAGCGGCCCTCGGAGAAACCTGGAACAGCGACACCATCGGCGGCGGGGGCCTTAGACCACGCGGGGTCAGTTTGACCTCTGGAGGGGCCGGAGGCTGCGCGACTAGCGCTGCCAGTCGGCAGGTGCGCCACGCCTAGGTGAGCAACCTGGGATGAGAGCCTGCGCTAAGGCGCAGAGCTTCCCGGGCGGGCAGGACCCACGCGCGCCGTCGCACCTGCCGCCGGGGGATTAAGCGCTGTCCCCGTGGCTCCGCTTCGAGCGGACAGCCTGGTCTCTCCTGGACCCTGCCCGGTGCCCCTTTTCCCTTCGCTGATTTTAAACTGCTTCTTTTTGCTGTGACAAATTCCAGCTGTGAGGACAATCCTTTTTTCCGAGTCCCACGAACTCTCCCAGCAAATCGTTGAACTTGAGGGTGGTCTTGGGGACCCTCGACACAGCATCTCAAACTCGACGTGGCCCCGACTAATTTTTCATTTGCCCCTCCTCTTTTTCTCCAAATCAACCCCGCCCCCCCATATCACAATAAGTGACCTCCTCCTCCTTTTAGTTGCTCGTTCCAAAACCTAGGGGCCACACTTGCTTAACTTGCCGCGCACCTCACAGCCAATCCCGTAGCGAAACAGCAAAGGGCGCCACCGAACGGCGCACACGTCACAGGCACGGAGCGTGAACTCGCACCGGCTGAGCACCTGTAACCAGCGCCCGAAACAAGAAGCAGAGCTTCGCAGCTCTCCGTGCCGGGCGCCGCGCGTTCCCCGCGTCCGACATTCCGCGGGAAGCCACTGGCTTCCTTCGCCTGTTTTTGTTCTCCGTACAACCACACCGCGCGTGCTCTTGGGTGTCGGTTTCTTTTGCTCAGCGTTTTGCAAGATCCATTTATATTGTGTGTAGTTGTAAATCATTCAAATTATTTAGTGTTTTATTGTGTGAACATGTTCACAGTTTATCCATGCTTCTGTCGTTTGGCATTTGGGTAGCTTCTAGCTCTTGAATACGAATGTTCGTTATGAATAGTGCCGCAGGGAATGTCCTTGCGCGTGGCTTTTAGCGAACACACTTGTGTTGGGTATGTGCATCTACATTGATATTGACACGGGGCTGGATGTCCTTGGTGTAGGGGTCGCATGTTTTTCTTTAGTGGATGCAGCCAAAGAGTTTTCCCAAGTGGTTGCACTGGTTTACACTGCCACCTGCTGTGTGCGTGTCTGAGAATTCTAGTCTTCATCAACGCTTGGTATCTTTTTCATTTTTCTTCTTCAAAACAACTTTTATTGGTTGATTTTAGAGAGAGAAAGAGATGAAAGGAAGGAGGGAGAGAGAGAGAAACATTGATTTGTTGTTCCACTTATTTATACATTCACTGGTTGCTTCTTGTCTGTGCCCTGATGGGGGATCGAACCCACAACCTTGGCGTATCGGAACAATGCTCTAACCAACTGAGCTACCCGGCCAGGGCTTCCCTTTTTTCCATTTTGTTCATTCTCAACCAGCAGATTTACAACAGCTCTGTGCTGGCGCTAGATTTTAGTACCAGTTGCCACAATCTTCTAACAAGAGCATCCCACGTGGTAGCAGTTACACCATACCCTCTTGTTACTTTCCTGGACACAGGGGTCCAACCATTGCAAAACCAGCTCCAGGCCACTGGAATGGTGGTGTAAGAATGCTGCTCAGCCCTGGCTGGTGTAGCTCAGTGGATTGAGCGTGGGCTGTGAACCACGGAGTTGCTGGTTCGACTCCCTTTGGGGCACATGCCTGGGTTGTGGGCCAGGTCCCCAGTAAGGGTCTCCAGTAGGGGGCGCGTGAGAGGCAACCACACATTGATGTTTCTCTCCCTCTCTTTCTCCCTCCCTTCTCCTGTCTAAAAATAAATGAGTAAAATATTAAAAAAGAATGCTGCTCAGCAGTGGGAGGGCCCTCGGATCTCTTGCCTTAGTAAGGAAAGCTTACTATGTGTCAGGACACATTTTGACAAAAATATTGAATGGTTGAGTATTTGGTCACAAGCAAAATCATCATCATAGAAAATTTTAGGGAATAGAAGGATGAGTCTAAAATTACATCAAACTTTAAAATTTTATCACAATTAAAAAAATAAAGACGTCGTAGCTAGTGTAATTTCACAGCACAGTCAGCTACTAGCCTGCTCCCCTGGCCACGCTACTGCCCATTTATTATACTAAACGGGTCATGAAGGAAGAAGACATTTGACTAGCTCTGCTGATGGAGACACGTCACTAAACTCTTCCTTCCTTATTAAAAGTAACTGCATAAAATAGAAGATCTGTCTCCTTTCCAACTCACAGGCTGGAAGAGCTGTTTGATCGTGATGGTGCGACTTCATTGAAAAAACTGCCGTGAACTGAACCTTTGTGCACGGCTAGAAAAAGCTGCTTTGTGGTGTCTTTTCGGAGGCAGAGCAGGGAAGGCTGGGCTCGGTTTCCTGGGCAGCGGTGCTGTGCCAGTCACCACCGATTACCGCTGCATTCTGCCTTTGCGTATCTTCACTTATCGGTTGCTCCTTAATAAGCCGCCCCACAACTTACTGGTGTAGAATCACAACTTTTTTTGTTATGCTCATTGGTTCTATGGGCCAGGAAATCATGCAGACAAAGCATCGATGGTTTCTCCCAGCTACCCCATGGCGCGCCTCAGCTGGGAAGACATAAATGGTTGGGGAGTGACCCAAATGGTTGGGGGCTAGCATTATCTAGCAGATTCTTTAATCGCATGTCTGGTGCCTGGGCTGAGACCATGTGAAGGCTGGGCTCAGCTGGGAACTGTGGACCAGAGCACACACGTGTGGCAGGGGCTTCTCCACAGCATGGCAGCCAGAGGGTAGTTGAACTTCTTACTTGGAGGCATAGGGACCCAGGAATGAGTGTGTCCCAATGAACAAGGAAGAAGTTCCGGGTTCGGGAGGAGGGCCCTGCGAAAGTGCGAGGCCTTCGGGCGGTCAGCCGCGGAGGGGCCGCTATGATCGACGAGCCCGACTGTCTTCCTGAGAATCTGACCTCGCTCTCTTGTCCCCGTACAGGATTGATAATTGGCGACCCCTGCAGCCCCCATCCACCTGGTAGACTCTCCTGACACGTGGAATCGGAGCTGGCAGGTGACTGCGACCATGACGATGCACCTGTTGGAGGACTGGTGCCGCGGGATGGCTGTGGACATCCACAGGTGCCTCTTGGTCACGGGCATCCCGGAGGACTGTGGTCAAGCGGAAATTGAGGAGACCTTGAATGGGGTCCTCTGCCCTCTGCGCCCATACCTCGTGCTCAACAAGGTCTTTTTGAGGGAAGAAAATGCCAAAGCCGCCCTAATCGAGGTGGGCTAGGGTGTGAGTCTCAGGGCTGTACCCCGGGAATTTCAGGGAAGGGGAGGGGTCTGGAGAGTGGTCTGCAGAGACCACACCCAGGATGCAGAGTTCTTAAAAAACCTGAATGAATTCCTGGAAGCCGAGGGCCGCACCTGGGAGGCCCTGGTCCGCCTGCTCCAGCTGAACAACTGCTTGTGGCCCCAGAGCCAGAATCTGCCTGCAGAGAACTGGGCAGAAGCTTTGGGGGTGCTCCTGGGGGCTGTGGTGCAAATCATCTTCTACATGGATGCAGAGATCCGCAGCCGGGAGGAAGCTAGGGCCCAGGAGGCCGCGGAGTCCTTTGCTGCAGCTGCGGCAGCAGCAGCTTCAGCAGCGGGGACGAAGGTCAAGAAGGAGCCAGGCAGGCCTGCCAAGGTGGCCTCTGCCCCGAAGGTGGAGAACCCGGACACGGAAGATGAAGGCGACCCTCCCAAACCCATCGTTCGTAAGGCTGGAGCCAAGACTCGCTTCAGGGGAAGGAAGCAGCAGGGACCAGAGGGACCAGTGCCCTGGAATAAACCCATAGGCTACCGTTCTAATAGCTCGGCTTCCTTGGAGGGTCCTGAGGCTGATGATGGTGAAGATAGGGAGGTGTCAGAATATGCCAGGAGCAACAGAAAGCCCTTTGTGAAGCAGGAGGAGGCGGCTTTGAAGAAGCCTGTGGAGCAATGTGCTTGGAAGTCTCCCAGACAGGTGGCGCCTCAGGATGCTGGGGCAGAAGCTGCCTCTTAGTCAGACCAAGGTGGTGGTCGTGAGGGCCCTCCCAGGAAGAAGCTCTGGGCCCTGCCAAAGATCCCGGCCCTCATGAGAAAGAAGATGGGCTTGGGCCCCCTTTCTTATGTCCTTGTCGATGTGGAAGATGCCAAGAAGAAGCCATTGATTCGAAAGGAAGGGCTAGGCTGGTGGTGTCCAGTCAGAGAGCTCCTCGGGCCTCATAGACCGCCGTGGAGTCGCCAGCCCCCACCTTGCCATAGGGTGCCAAGGCCAAGCCAGAAGGCTGCCTTCCTGGTGAGAATGATAACAGAAACCATGTGGGTTGTGTCCACAAGCAGATGGGGGGGGGGGGAGCAGGAGTGGCAGGCGGGGGCTGAGGAGTGGAAGGGGGTGGCAGGTCGCAGGATTGATGAGGAGGACCCCCAGTGCAACGGAGGAGGTGGGTGGCACACCAGTGGAGGATTTAGAGAGCAAAAGCCCTGACCTCCATCCTCGGAGCCCCGGAGGGCCACCGTGGGGATGCCTGTGGGGGCAGGAGGTGCCAAAGCAAAGTCATCACCTCTCTTTCGTTGGTGAGTGTTGCCGTGGTGTTCGCAGGTCATTCCGCCACTCCGTCTGACCGGCTCCCTCCGGGAGAGGCGAGTGGGTTGGGGTTAAAATGTTTGTCAGCATCGGTGGCTTTTAGGGTAGTGTGTTCTGGAGGCCTCCTTAGGGGATAGAAAGTTCCAGGAAGTAACAAAAATTTACAAGTGACTCCACTCTCTGCTTCACCTCTTTAATTGTCTGAATTTATCCACAGAACTCAAGATAGTGAGTTGGGGGACCATGGAGCTGAAAGAAGACCAAGGAAGGAATTTCAAGTTGGGAACGAATCTTTCTCTTGTCATTGAATAAACCAAGACTTTTGACTCAGTTAGGGACCTGCTTTGTTTTGTTTTGTTTTTATATCCTCACTCAAGGATATGTTTACTGATTTTAGAGAGAAAGGAAGGGGGGGAGAGAGGGAAACTTTGATGTGAGAGAAACATTGATCAATTGCCTCCCATATGTGCCCTGAGTGGGGATTGAACCTACAACCTTTTGGTTACACGGGACGACACTCCAACCAGTTGACCCACCCGGCCAGGGCAGGCACCCACTTTGTAGAGATCTGGTTCTCAGGTAAATGCTACATGAGATCTTAGGTGCAAGGAATTGAGGGAAGGAGGTATACTTTTTTCCCTGCCAGGCCTGCTGTCTTACCTCCTCCTAGACTCACCTTTGAGGCTGGTGAGTCAATAAGCAGATTGGGAAAATTCTAGAACATTTATCTTGACACATGGGCAGGGTCAGTGTTATGCTTCTCCGTGCCTGGCCTTTCTCCTCCGTTTCCCGCTGCTTCCGAGAGGCCGGTGGGCCCCGACAGGGCCGGGTCCTTGCTTCTCCTCCCTGTCTTCAGCTTCTGTCCTCCAGTTGTCTCACCAGGGGGTGGTAAGGTCCCAAGAGTTAGTTTTGGGGCAAAAGAATTTACTTGAAATTCTTTAATAATAAAACTCAAATATTTTAAGCTCTGTTAATAAAGATGATCCTTGGATTTCCCACTGGGGGTAAAATCCTGTCAGGAACGTGCAGGGAAGAGGGGTGATTTATAGGGAATGACTAGCCTGTCCCACCTTCCCTGCTCTGATTCCATCCAGTGCCACCAAATGCTCAACCTCTGAAGCTGAAAACACTTCTCACATTATAGCAAGAGGGAAAACTATTCTACAAAGTTGGACGTCAGTTTCTGCCCTCTGAATAGACCAGATTACCATGCCTCCTATGTGAGGTTGGAGGGGGTGGGGGTGGGGGGACAGGCTCCCTGAGGTCATTGGTTTCCCGACTATCCTGAGGAGGCCCAAGGAGTGCTCAAAGATATAATCCGAGTCTATTTTTTCACGTATTAAAAAAAGATACGTCGTCAGCCAAACCCACCACATCTGAGACTATCAAAATATTACCTTGATTTCATAAGTAACTTGTTTCTGTACAGGTCTCGAATGAAATGTGTCTGCCATTTATTTGCATATAAACGATTTTTTTGTAAGTGGGACGGGTGAGTCAGTCTTCTCAATGTCACTGCCGTGGGCGTTCCGTCCGGCGCATGCGCCCTGTACTGGAACTGGAATTCACAGATCTTGCAGCTGCGATTCTCATTTGTGTGAGAGCAAGTTAGTGCACTCACGTGGTTCACGGTACTAATCTGTCAGGGAGAGGTTAGCCCTTTGCGTTTTCAGTCTCTCTGTTGACTTCACTTTTTGTGATAAAGAGTGTGAAGTTGTTAGATGTTTGTGATTCAACGTGGAAAATAGACTTCCTGTGACAATTCCTTTCAAATTCCGCATGAGTCTTGCCAAAGAGGCAGGAAAAAAAAAAGCGGCTTCCACTCACTGCTATTCATCTGCGTGCGTCACGGTTGTCACAGGTGTGTGCGGGACAGAACACAGGGGCGGCCTGGACTCTCGGTGATGGGAATCTGCCGCGCTCCAGCACCTGATTTCAAAATCGGGCCCTTTTGGGCTTCATCGTGTGAACAAATTGACACCATGATCAGTGATTGTCAGTGTGTATGTTATGAAATAAAGTTTAGCGAATTAAACACGAGTCTTGTAGGAGGAGGGGGCATAGCCTGTGTAACTGGAGAAAGGGCTCCCCCTGCTGGACAATGCACGCTTGTCCCAGACGCGCCGCCCGGTGTGCGCTCCTGTCAGACCTGTGCTCGAGCTTCCACCTGGCATAAGAGAAGCCAATGAGGTGTCTTCTCCTCTTTGCTCTATGCTTCCACCAACGGGAAAGGCTCTCCAACAGATCTTGGGTTTTCTAGAAGTTTCTAGACCAGGTAACTGGTGAGGTGAATTATCTGGAAATGTGAGTATCTTTAAAAGCAGCTGGGTGATGAAAATCCTTGCCTCCCCTTCCCTTAGACAGAA
This sequence comes from Micronycteris hirsuta, assembly GCA_004026765.1. Lineage (NCBI taxonomy): Eukaryota > Metazoa > Chordata > Mammalia > Chiroptera > Phyllostomidae > Micronycteris > Micronycteris hirsuta. The sequence continues at coordinate 21,489 of PVJI01020110.1, read as the reverse complement.
GCCGAGGACTTCAGCTAGAAACTTCGTTTTCTCCAACTTCGCCTAAGCGCCTGCTACCTGGACTCCTGAACCAGGGCGGCCACTCCATCAGAGTCACCGGCTCTTTGCTAAATGCCATTTCTGGGCCCCGACTGCTGAGTCGGGGTTCCTTGAGGGTTGTATCTATATCCAAAATCTGTATCTTAATTTCTCCTGAGAATCCCATGCATCTGTCAGTGAGAGAGCTCCAGGTGGAATAATTCACATCTGAGGAAGGAGACGGATCCTGAGGGGCCAAGGGGTTCTGTGAAGGCGAATAGAGGCTGTCGGAGAGGGAAGATGCTTAGGGGACCGGAGGGAAGCTGGACACGGAGGACGGCGAGCTAACTGGGCACTGAAGTCCTCGCGGGGAAGACCCAGGGAAAGGCTTACTCACCGGGGCCCCCGCCCTTGTCCCCCTGAGGGAAAAGCCTGATTGGGTCAAGATCTTAAAGTCCCTTCCAGAGGTAGTCACTTCTAGTTACACCCAGCCTGTCCACCCATCAACTCCGCAAGTCCCCCAGGGCCCCAGGTCGGGGGAGATCCGGGGATGGGACCAGGCGAGGCACAGTCCTGCCCAAGTTTGACTTTTCAATAAACAGGCCATCCTCCAAAAAAGATGTGCAGTCATCCCTTTTTGATGAATATTTTTAAACGGAATAATGATACATTAATATCTTAATAAATGCACATAGATATATTTGTTTCAGGGAAGTACAAATACATACACATCTATATATTTAATACATATTATAAATATATATTTTTAAGATTTTATTTATTTATTTTTAGACAGAAGGGAAGGGAGAGAAACATCAATGTGCAAGAGATACATTAATCAGTTGCCTCTGGCACAGCCCCAGCTGGGGACCTGGCCCTCAACCCAGCCATGTGCCCTGACTGGGAATCGAACCAGCGAATTTTCAGTTTGCAGGCTGGCACTCAATCCACTTAAATATATATATTTAATATATTTTGCAACGATTGCCCTTGGAGTGAGGAACAGGGTAGAGGGCAGGTGGAGGGGGTTCTCCGGGAAGGGGTGTCCTTTCAGGATTTCTTTTGGTTTCCTGCGCTTTGTGACTTTTTAACTGTGTACATATATTGTTCATATTTTTTTTAAGTAGTAAATATTCAGCCATATAAAGCAATGAAGTTCTGATACCTGCTCTGATGTAAGAAACCAGGCACAAAAGGCTAAGTATTGTATGATTCTCCTTACATGAACCAGTCCACAGAGACAGGAAGTAGATTAGTGGTTGCCAGGGGCTGGGGGAGGGGAAATGTGGAGTAAGTGCTAATAGGTGCAGGGTTTCCTTTGGGGGTGATGGAAATTTCTGGAACTAGACAGAGGCGGTGGCTGCACCGCATCGTGAATGCACTACATGTCCCTGAATTGTACCCTTTAAAATAGTTGATTTTATGTCATGTGAATTTCAACTCAATTTTTTTAACAACCTATTTATTTATTTACTTATTTTTAGAGAGGGAAAGGGAGGGAGAGAGAGAGGGACAGAAACATCCATGTGTGGTTGCCTCTCACGCACCCCGCACCAGGGACCTGACCCGCAACCCAGGCACGTGCCCTGATCAGGAATCAAACCAGTGGCCTTTCCCTTTGCAGGGTGATGCCCAACCAACTGAGCCACACCACGGTCAGGGCAGAAGTTAAATTTTTTGTATGAGGGAAAAAAGTCAAAAGATAATGACACACTGGAAAAAAAATAAAGATTTCATATATTAAAAAAAAAAAACGGAAAACTCATAGTCAAGAAAAAGAAGCAGCTCCCGAGAAAAACGCTTATGGCACATGAATAGGAAGTTAACAGAAAAACACGTGTCAACGGCATAAAAAGATGCCCGACTTCACACTTAATAAAGAAATGCACAGCGACACAGTCGTGAGGAGGAAGGACGGAGGCCAGGGGCGTGGAGCTGAGGTTCTAAAGACAGCCGCGAGGTGCCGTTTTTCCAGGCAGCTGTTGGCAACAGTTCTGAGACTTGCGCGTGCCCAGTGCTGGCGAGGCCGTGGTGAAGCGATCCCACCCACTGTCGTTGGCCGTGGGACCTGGGGGGCAGTGTGGCAGTAGTTGGGGGGCAGTGTGGCAATAGCTGTCAAGTTGTCAAAGTGACTTCTGTGTCAGGCTGCAGGGAACCTGCGACTAGCGGTTTTCTCTAACGATGTACTCTCAAATACGCGTCTCTGCCGCACTCACATTTGCGAGAGATCATAGGTGAGTGTTCGGAGGCGTGAAGGACGAAAGCAACCCGAGGCTCGTCAGCCTGGGACTGGCCGAACGAACTGTGGAACCCTGGGGGAGGGTGGAACACCCTGCAGACGTGAACAAGAAAGGGTCAGATGTCTCTCACTGACCTGGAACAACTTGGAATATATTTTAAGTGAAAAACACCGAGGGGCAGTAAGATGCATGGGACCAGCTTCGTAAGGAGCAAAGGCAGCCCTGGCTGGTGTGGCTCTGTGGACTGAATGCCGGCCTGCGAACCAAAGGGTCGCTGGTTTGATTCCCAGTCAGGGCACATGCCTGGGTTGCAGGTTAGTAGGGGGTGTGCAAGGGGAACCACACATTGATGTTCTGATATTTCTCTCTCTTTCTCCCTCCCTTCCTCTGTAAAAAATAAATAAATTAAATCTTTAAAAAAATAACTGTCCTGGCTGGTAGGGGCTCAGTGGATTGAGCACCAACCTGTGAACCCAAGGGTCTCCAGTTCGATTCCCAGTCAGGGCACATGCCTGGGTTGCAGGCCAGGTCCCCAGTGAGGGCCATGTGAGAGGCAACCATACTTTGCTGTTTCTCTCCCTCTCTTTCTCCCTCCCTTCCCCTCTCTCTAAAAATAAATAAATAAAATCTTAAAAAAAACCCTGTGATGTGTGGTGGGGGCAAGAGTAAGCCCTATTTCATCATAAAATGCATTATAAAGGTACACGGGATGGGACAAAGGTAGGTTTACAGTTGTGAGTGCAGAAACAGCGTTTATTCTTGTAGTATTATTGATGAATTATTATATCATTTTCCATACGAACAACTGTAAACCTACTTTTGCCCGACCCTGTATATCCTTAACAATTGCGTCCCCCGACCGCCCTGAGATGTTTGGCTTTGGTGAAGGCAGCGCCGTGGGTCGGCAGGATCAAGGGGTCAAACCTTTCTTTGGAGAGCGAGGGGTTAAAAGGCTGGATTCCTGTGACCCTTTCACCAAAATAAATTCCAGACGGGTCAAAAATTTAAACGTGAACCAGGCAGCCATGAAGTGCCAAAAATTTTGGTGAGTGAATACACGCTCTTAGACATGGGAGAAATGTTTTCCTAAGCAGAAAAACTCGGAAGCTATGAGGGGCGGGCTGGAGTCATTTGAAATTAAAAGCTAGTATGTGACCCAAGAATCACGAAAAAGCTAAGACACCGCCGAACCATGAATGCCTGGTTTTGAAATCGTTCCATGGATGTATTTTTTCCCCTCTATTTCCAAAACGTTTTCCTTCTTGTATTTTCCTGGAATATTTTAATGTTTCTTAAACATGCTGCTCTCACTTCCTTTTCAATCGCATCCTGGCTTGTGTGGCCTGGTGGGAGTTTTTAAACAGCTGCCTGCTGTAACCTTGGTTACACAGGTCCGGAATGATCCACAGAGTGGGACTTAAAAAACTATCTGGATGGAATTGTGGCACTCTCGTCACTTCTTACCACGGATGAGAAAGCACAAGGGAAATATCCAGACTTGGCCAGCACGAAGCCATCGAGAAGAGCGAGCCCTTGTGTTCGAACTCATCACACAACCATCTGTTTGTGTAACGCTCTGTGTCTCCAGGGCTGAATGCGTCCTTGACCGATGCTCGTCATTTCTTGGAGCCTGAGGAACGTGGGCAGGGGCAGCTGCCGGGTGGGACAGTCTCACGCGTGAGGATGCAGCCAGGCCCGGATATTCAGATAGGGCTGAAAAGTGACTCCGTATTCAGTGACAGATTTTCAAGAGCGATCGGGCCTGCGGGAAGGAAAAGGAAAACAAGAATCTGTGGGCTTGGCTTCTAACACGTGTTATTTTTAGGTTGTGGGAGTTGGTTTTGCTTAATAAGGACCCGCATAAAGAAGGAAACAAGGCATGCCCCGTAGTCCCACTGCCAAAATAGCCACCGAGGACATTTTTAAATAACGTCTGCAGAGGGTTAGACGTTCAAACAGAGCGGGATTGAAAACAGAACACGCCGCTCTGCCCACTTCTCCGCTACCTCCCCCCAAAGCCGCCGTCTCGTTTTTACTTCCCAAAGAGTAGAAATGCTTGTGCGTGTGCCAGCACACTCTTCTCTACGTGTGTGCATGTGCGCCTGCATGATTGCGCAGAGAGGCGTGCAAATGCACGCACACGTCTCCATGTGTGCACACACCTGTACACACATGTGCACTTACACACACAGGCAGGTGTGTGCACATGTACATGTGTGCGTGCATCAATGTACGTTTGTGTGTATGAGTATGCATTTGTGCACATATGTGTGTGTGCTGGACATGTGTGTGTGTGAGTATGTATTTGTGTATGTGATTGTGTATGCATGTGTGTGTATGGATATAAGTGTGTGGCAACAGCAGAAGCAGCAGGTCCCGTAAGACCTAACCCCAGAAATCATACCGAGGTGCTGTCGGTGCCTTACTGGTTGGGGAATACACCGAGAGCGTGTGCAATTGTAAATGAAACCGATGGATAAAGTGCGCACAAACATAAATAAGTGTGTCGGTGATGAGAGCTTCGTGAACGACCAAACTCTCTGCATCGAGGTCCAAGATGCAAGACAAAATTCTCTATTTCCTTTCATGCTTCAGAATCTGGATCACAGATCATTTATCATGGGTGTTATGGTTGATCTTGGAGTATTTCCTCCAGATTTTGAAGTAACAAATTTGACATTTGGCCTCTCGTTTCTAATAATTTTTCTTGACTCAGTTATGGCTTACATGCAGTGAAAGGACTAAGCATTAAATACAGTTGTTTTTTTCTAGATTTTATTTTTATTTATTTATTTTTAGAGAGAAGGGAAGGGAAGGTGAAAGCAAGGGAGGGAAACATTGATGAGTGAGAGATACATCAATCGCTTGCCTCTCAACCCATATCCCAGGCATGTGCCCTGACAGGGAATCGAACTGGTGACCTTTTGCTTTTCCAGACGATGCCAAACCAGGTGACCCACACTGGTCAGGGCTAGACACAGTTTTTAATGGTCATTTTATGTGACGTTACAAATGTCAGCACACTCGATAATTCTAAGAGATTAAAATCATACTAAATTACAATAAAATCCAATCTCTATTATTTGTTCTTTTATTTTTAAATATATTTAATTAATTATGCTATTACAGTTGTCCCATTTCCCCCCTTTATTCCCCTCTGCCCTGCACACCCCTCCCACCCACATTCCACCCCCTCAGTTCATGTCCATGGGTTGTACATATATGTTCTTTGGCTTCTACATTTCCTATATTTTTCTTAACCTCCCCCTGTCTATTTTGTACCTACCATTTATGCTACTTATTCTCTGTACCTCCCCCATTCTACTCCCTCCCCCTCCGCACTGATAACCCTCCATGTGATCTCCATTTCTGTGATTCTGCTCCTGTTCTAGTAACAACTGTTGACAGTTGTGAGTTTGTTGTCATTTACTGTTCTTGGTTTTGGTCTTCTTTTTCTTAGATAGGTCCCTGTAACATTTCATATAACAAGGGCTGGGTGGTGAGGAACTCCTTGAACTTGACCTTACCTGGGAAGCCCTTTATCTGCCCTTCCATTCTAAATGATAGTTTTGCTGAATAGAGGAATCTTGGATGCAGGTCCTTACCTTTCATGACTTGGTATACTTCTCTCCAGCCCCTTCTTGCCTGCAAGAATTCTTTGGAGAAATCAACTGACAGTCTTATGGGAATTCCTTTCTAGGTAACTGTCTCCTTTTCTCTTGCTGCTTCTAAGATTCTCTCCTTATCTTTAATCTTGGGAAATGTAATTATGATGTGCTTTGGTGTGTGCTTCTTTGGGTCCAACTTCTTTGGGACTCTCTGAGCTTCCTGGACTTCCTGGAAGTCTATTTCCTTTGCCAGATTGGGGAAGTTCTCTATTATGTTTTAAATAAGCTTACAATTTCTTGCTCTTCCTTCTGGCACCCCTATGACTCGGATGTTGGGATGTTTAAAGTTGTCCTGGAGGTTCCTAAGCCTCTCCTTGTTTTTTTAAATTCTTGTTTCTTCATTCTGTTCTGGTTGAATGTTTCTTTCTTTCTTATGGTCTAAACCATTGATTTCAGTCCTGGTTTCCTTCCCTTCACTGTTGGTTCCCTGTTCATTTTCCTTTATTTCACTTTTCATAGCCTTCACTTTTTCCTCTATTTTTGCGACCATACTCAACCAATTCTGTGAGCATCCTGATTACCAGTGTTTTGAACTCTGCATCTGATAGCTTGGCTATCTCTTCATTGCTTAGTTGTATTTTTTTCTGGAGCTTTGATCTGTTCTTTCATTTGGGCTGGTTTTTTTTTTTTTTTTTGTCTCAGCGCACCTGTCACGTAGTAAGGGGCAGAGCCTTAGGTGTTCACCAGGGCGGGACAAACCACACGCTGTGTCATGACGCTGTCTGTGGGGGAGGGGTCTGAGAGGAAACAGTGCTGCTCGCTCAGTCTCTTCGAGCGTTCAGTCACTTCCCCTGCTGCCCACAAGCAAACTGGGCCCTTCTGTGCTGATTCCTGGGTGGGCGGGTTCGTGTACATTCTATGACCCTGTGCATCTCTCCAATGTACTCTCCTGTGAGGCTGGGAGTTTACCCTGCCACCTCAACCCCCACAGGTGCTTTCAGTCAGAGGTTTTGAGGCTTTATTTCCCTGCACTGGAGCCCTGGGTTGCACGGTCTGTCTCGCTCTCCAGTTGTTCCTCCCGGTTTATCCACATGCAAATGTGGGACCGCCCAGTCCTCCAGCTGCTGCCTCACCTGGAGTCCTCTCTGCCTGGCTGCCCGCCTCCACCCCTCCTACAGGTCTGGATGAATGTTTCTTCTTTAACTCCTTGGTTGTAGGACTTCCAAACAGTTTGATTTTCTGGCAGTTCTGGTTGGTTTTTGTTTTTAAATTAGTTGTTGTCCTTCTTTTGGTTGTGTGAGGAGGCACCCTGTGTCTACCTACACCTCCATCTTGGCCGGGAGTCCTGTTCTTTTATTATTTAAAAAATTAATTTCAGCTTTGGTTGGCTTGAAAGTGTATCATGTTCTTCTTCATATTAATACCATTTCTTTAATACTTGCATGCATAAACCTTTAGTAGTTGCTTTGGTCACAAAATCAGCAGCTTTCACTATAACTATTATTTCAATATTTTACTCTTGAGGTATACATTATTCTTTTACATTTCAACTGTAAAACATTTCAACATATAAAAACATAAACAGATTTTTTGCTTCCAGTTACAGCAAGAACACAATGATAAAAATCGGGATTGGGCAGATGGTCGCTAGGCAACCACAGCGTCTCTAAAGCCATTGGACCCAGGGAGGCAGAGATGGCTACTTGGCTCTCTAAACACTGAACCCGAAAGCTGAGGCCAAACTGTTACATAATTTTGAAATAGACCTTGGCCAATTCTGCTGCAAATCTCATTGTGTCCTACCCTTTTCCTTTGGTGTTTGTGTCTGAGCTCTGTCCCTGAGGCTGTGTGGAAAGCTCATTTATTAATTTCCAAATCTAGAAAGTATTGTAAATGTGAAGAAAGTTATTTTCTGCCCTGGCTGGTGTGGCTCAGTGGATTGAGTGCCGGTCTGCAAAGCAAAGGGTCACTGGTTCGATTCCCAGTCAGGGCAAAGGCCTGGGTTGTGGGCCAGGTCCCCAGTTGGGGGTGCGCTAGAGGCAACCACACATGGATGTTTCTCTCCCTCTCTTTCTCCCTCCCTTCCCCTCTCTAAAAATAAATAAATAAAATCTTTAAAAAATATGCATTCAGAAATCTGTGTTCTCCATCTACAGCACTGACTGGCAAACTCCTGTGAATGCTGGCCTTCAGTTACCTCATTAACCCTCCCCACCTGCAGGTCCCATCCCACCAGACAGAAGTCCCAAGTCCCTGCCAGGGTCCCAAAGTGCTTCAAGCCCTGGCAACAACCTCCCCTGTTCCCCTACCCGCTCTTTCTCCAACCTTCTTCTTCTTCTTTTTTAAAAGATTTTATTTATTTATTTTTAGAGAGAGGGGAAGGGAAGGAGAAAGAGAGGGAGGGAAACATCAATGTGTGGTTGACTCTCACGTGGCCCCCCCTGGGGACTTTGGCAAAACAGGGCCTGGCTGGTGTGGCTCCGTGGACTGAGCGCCAGCCTGCGAACCGAAGGGCCACTGGTCTGATTCCTCGTCGGGGCACATGCCTGGGTCATGGGCCAGGTCCCCAGTTGGGGGTGTGCGAGAGGCAACAGATCCATGTATGTCTTGCACATTGATGTTTCTCTCTCTCTCTTTCTCCCTCCCTTATCCTCTCTCTAAAAATAAATAAATAAAAGCTTAAAAAAAAAACTTTGGCAAAACACGTCTCAATGAGCATATTCTGTATTGCAAGCCCCACACTAAGGATGAGAACACCCCTTCGTCATGATGGGGCTTCCCTCCCTGACTGTAGCCAGGCGGCAACCGCTGGACCAAGCTCCTGAAAGCAGAGCCCGTTTCACTCACTCAGGTATGTGCGGCACGTCGCCCGGAGCCTGGAACAAGGGACCGTCTCATTCGATATTGGTGGGTCAAATAAACGCACCCTTCTGTCACCTGCTCCTCAATTTGGAAGCTGCACTAGCCCAGATGTGTGCCACGGAGCCCCAGGGCGTCATAAACCCGTGGCAAGTTTTTTTTTTTTAAGATTTTATTTTTATTTATTTTTAGAGAGAGGGGAAGGGAGGGAGACAGAGAGGGAGAGAAACAGCAATGTATGGTTGCCTCTCACATGGCCCTCACTGGGGACCTGGCCCGCAACCCAGGCATGTGCCCTGACTGGGAATCGAACTGGGACCACCTGGTTCCCAGCCCGCACTCAATCCACTGAGCTACACCAGCCAGGGCCCGTGGCAAGTTTTTAAAACATTCCTCACCACCCTTAGCTACAAAGTTGTTCTTCCTGTGACGAGAACTTTGAAGATCTACTCTCTCAGCAGCCTTCACACATGCAATGCACTACTATTAGCCGTAGCCGCCGTGCCGTACATTGTATCCCCAGGACCTGTTCATCTTATAACTGGAAGTTTGTAGCTTTTCACCGCTTTTGTTCATCTTGCCCACTCCCACCCGGCCTCTGGCAGTTTTTTAAAAAAGATTATACATATGAGTGAGACAGTCCGATATTTGCCTTTCTCTGTTTGTCTTCTTTTGCTTAGTAGAATGGCTCAGGATCTGTTCATGTTGTTCCAGATGGCAGGATTTCTTCCTTTTTTGCTGCTGTATACTATTCCATGGCCCATACACTCCACTTCTTTATACATTCGCCCATCAATAGACACTTAGGTTGTTTCCGTGTCTTAGCCATTGTAAATAATGCTGCCGTGAACACTGGGGTATGTACGTGTCTTCTCAAACCAGTGGTTCACTTCCTTCAGAGAAACCCCCAGAAGTGGAATCGTTGAACCCTACGGGAGTTCTGTTTTTAGTTTTTTGGAGAACCTCCATGTTGTTTTCCACAGTGGCTGCGCCGATTTATATTCCCCATGGCAGATATACATATTTGTGTATATACATTTAATTCTCACCTGAGGATATGCTCATTGAGTTTACAGAGGGGGCGCAGGGAGAGAGAGAGAGAGAAGAACATCAGTGTGAGATGTGAGAGGGAAACATTGGTTGGTGGCCTCCTGTGCACACCCTGGCCAGGGATCAAACCCGTCACCTTGTGGTGTATGGGACAACGCTCCAACCAGCTACGCCACCTGGCCAGAGCCCCCATGGCAAATATTTTGATAGCCAATTTTACTCTCCTTTTGAGGGAAAATCATCTTTGTATTAAAATGGACCCTGTTGTGTAATGGAGCTGCATATGACTTTTTAATGCCGTAATAAGACTTCAGAGAAATCATGATCAAAGAGCTGGTTCCAGCCCAGCTGGTGTAGCTCGGTGGATTGAACGCGGGCTGGGAACCAAAAGGTCCCGGTTCGGTTCCCAGTCGGGGCACATGCCTGGGTTGCGGGCCAGGTCCCCAGTGAGGGCCATGTGAGAGGCAACCATACATTGTTCTTTTTCCCTCCCTTCTCCTCTCTCTAAAAATAAATAAAATAAAATCTTAAAAAAAAAAAAAAAAGCTGCTTCCTAAAGCCCTTAGATGAGAGGGCACATTTTTCTTCTCTCTCTCATTTTCTAAAGAATGGTTGGTGCTCAACGGAGGAGCAGGCCCACTGTGGGTGACATGGGTCAGGAACTTATGGGGACAGGATCATCGGTGATCGTGGGCGGAAAGGGGTGGTGGGAACAGCAGGAAAGTTACTACCCAGGCGGCAGAGGGTTGCAGGCGCAAAATTCTCTGAGGATTGGTGTCTCTGGAACTAGTTTTGGATTCTAGGTCTCTGGCCAGTTGGCTGTGCAGTTGGGAAGCTGGAACCTACGAGAACAACCTGGCACTGGTGAGAACAGCCTGGGAGTCCCGTGTGTCTCTTGCCACCTCCAACCTCAGTTCCACGTGTGACCCGCAGGAGAAGCTGGTGTTCGCCGTCTTGGAGCTTCCCAGGTGTGCCTGGGCCCTGTGCAGAGCTTCCCGCCATAATGGTGGCTGCTTCACACCTGCCTTCTAAGTCTCATGCAGATTTCTATTTTATTTTATTTTACTTTTTAAAGGATTTTATTTATTTTTAGAGGGAGGGGAAGGGAGGGAGACAGAAAGGGAGAGAAACAGCAATGTATGGTTGCCTCTCACATGGCCCTCACTGGGGACCTGGCCTGCAACCCAGGCATGTGCCCTGACTGGGAATCAAACTGGCGACCCTTTGTTCCCAGCCCACGCTCAATCCACTGAGCTACACCAGCCAGGGCCAGATTTCTCTTTTAGACAACTCTCAGCCAGAGCCGCCTGGGGAAAGGTATTCTAGAATACACAGGCCCACTTAGCTATATGAGACAAGACAAAATCACCACACCACCCAGAGAGGGAAATTAGCCTGCCCAAGGTCACACAGCAATGGAGTGACAGGACAGGAGCTAAGCTAGGTGACACAATAAGGCACCTTCTTCTCAGCAAATGGCATGGCATGGTATCAATTTAAATGTCTGGGCCCAGGAGTCAGGATGCTGAGGAAGGAAGTATGGCTTTGCCATTCACTTTTATATTTTCACTTTATTGTGCTCTCTTTACTATGTATGTTGTATTTAAATTTAAAAGTCTTTAAAAAATGAAGTTTCAGCCCTGGCTGGTGTGTCTCAGTGGATTGAGCACCTGCCTGCGAACCAAAGGGTCACTGGTTTGATTCCCAGTCAGGGCACATGCCTGGGTTGGGAGCTGGGTCCCAGGAGGGGGCACGTGAGAGGCAACTACACATTGATGTCTCTGCTCTTTCTCCCTTCCTTCCTCTCTGTCTAAAAATAAGTAAATAAAACCTTAAAAAAAAATAAAACTTCAGAGGGAGTAAGTGCCAGGCGTAGTTTGACCTAGAGACCCATGACGGCATCAGGAGGATCCCATGTTTTTGCGACGACTCCCTGAGCTCAGCCTTGCTCGGATGCAGAGTTCACCCTCAAAAAGGATCCTCTCCTGGTTCCAAGATGGGTGTCTGCCTCATAACTAGTCACAAAAGTCCTGAGCTTCATTTTCCCCGCTCCTTTCCCAGAGCTTTATTCTAATTACGCTGAGTTCACAGTCCAACTCTTTTTTTTTTTTTTAAGATTTTATTTATTTATTTTTAGAGAGAGGGGAAGGGAGGGAGACAGAGAGGGAGAGAAACAGCAATGTATGGTTGCTTCTCACATGGCCCTCACTGGGGACCCGGCCTGCAACCCAGGCATGTGCCCTGACTGGGAATCGAACCGGGACCCTTTGGTTCCCAGCCCGTGCTCAATCCGCTGAGCTACACCAGCCAGGGCTCACAGTCCAACTCTTAACCAATCTCTCGACTAGGGACTAGAAGGCAACGATTGGCTTAGGCCCTGGTTACCTGGGTGACCATTTCTGAGCCAGCCACTCAGAAATGACTTGGGAAGTGGCTCAGGAGCTGCAAAGGGAGGTGGGGTCATGTGGATGAATTTAAGTCCTTCATCTCTGTAGCCAGGAATCTGGAGACTGTCAAATCCAGACTTTATGGCTTTCACTACTGGGATAGGGAGGGGAGGGATGGACATTGTGAAGGCGGCCACATATACAACACTATATTTTAAAAATCCTCACCCAGGATTTTAGAGAGAGGGGAAAGGAAGGGGAGAGGGAGGGAGAGAAACAGCAATCAGTTGTTTCTCGAATGTACCCCAACCAGGGATCTGAACCCACAACCTAAACATGTGCCCCACCCAGGAATGGAGCCTGTGAACTTCTGGTTTGAGGGAAGATGCTCCAGCCAACTGAGCAACACCAGCCAGGACAACACCAACCAGGACAGACAGGACAGGACAGGACAGGACAGAACAGGACAGGACAAGAAATTATCACAAACTTATAAGAAAGTTGCAAGTATGGCACAAAGACCTTTTTTCCCCTCTGAATCCATTTTGAGAGTAAATTGCCAATCTGGTGGATCATTCTGGGTATTATCCTTGAATATATAGTGACTGTATCCTACAAACAAGGGCATTCCACCGTAAAGATACTTTTCTTCTTTTTGAGTCACAAGTTATACAGGAGACAATGTAACAACCCATGTTCCTCCATCAAACTTTGCACTTGTCCGTATATTCACAGTTATAAGTAAACTCATGGATACAAGTGTCCATGGATATAAGTATCCACATGGACTCACGGACACTTCTTTGATTGAAAGGGTTATAATGTTACCTCCGATTGTAACGCCGATGCTCCGAGTGTCTCAGATTTGTTCAGCGGGAGCCCTTCAAGCTAACTCTGTATCTTTCCACCTGTTCTCACTATTCTTTGAACATTTCTTTACTTTCTTCCCCAAGAAGATGTTACAGGCTCATTTTTTGTATCTTCCCTGTCCCCTCTCCCCCAGAATCAGCCGTCCCCCCCACCCCCCGCAAGGATAAAAGGGGAAGGGCACTTCTGAAAGCTGGTGGCTGACCCCTCACCTCTGCATGACCTGCTCGGACTCTGATTTCAATGCGGCTGGGCCTGGCCAATGGCAGAGGCGATGCTCTCGTGGTTGCCATGGAGACCGCTGGGCCGCGGCGCAGAAGGAGGCGGTGACGTCACTGTGGGACCAAGTGCAGCTGCCACATCCTGCTCTTAGCCTGGTCCCGGGGCGCCGAGGCCAGCCTGTGGGCCAGGCCTCCACCCACGACACCCCGGTAGCAACAGCGCCCCAGGGAGCTCAGCCCAGATCTGCTGCGACCTTTGGAGGCCACGGCCAAGACAGCGCACAGCATCTCCAGACCCTGCCTGGCGCGGCCTGGCCCAGGAGCCACCAGCCAGCGGGCAGACACCCCCGTCGGCTTCCCGCAGCGTGAGCCCCTGGGAATCCCCACGAGGCCTCCCCCCGGGGGGTTGTCACCAGGGACTGAACACTGGGCAGCCTAGCCAGCAGCGCCCCGGGCATCCCTAGGGAAGGCCTTTCTGGAAGAGGACAGGTCCAAGGCGGCCATCATCAGGCTGATGGAAGACATCAATTACTCCGCGATCCCCAGGGAGATCAAGGGCAAGGGCGGTCTGTGGAGAGTGGTCTACATGCCCTGGAAGCAGGACATTGAATTCCTGACCAAGCTGAACCTCTTCTTGCAGAGCGAGGGCAGGACGGTGGAGGACGTGGCCCGGGTCCTGAGGCAGGAGCTCTGCCCGACCGGGATGGGCCCCAGAGGGCTGCCTGCCAGAAAGTGCTGTGCGCCCGGGCCCGGGGAGACGCCGGGGGCCGGGGCCGCTGCCAGGCTGGACGGGGTGCCGCCTCTGGACCCCACGGAGAAGGACAGGAAGGCCGGAGACGGCAAGAGGAGCAAGCGGAGGCCAAAGAAAAACTGCCGACAGCACCACGCGTCGGACAAGAAGCTGTGAGGCGACACGGGGCGCGTGGGGGCAGATGAGTGGGTGTGGTGACGCCTGTGGGAGGGCGGGTCCATCTGAGTGAGTTTGGGGAATGCGAGTGGGTGTGGGCCGTGGGAGTGAGCATGGGCGTTACACTCGAGTGAGTGGGAAACCGAGTGAGAACGGACAGCACCCGAGTGAGCATGGTGACATCGGACCGGCGTGAGCGAGGGCGGCATTTTTATCGCGCTTAGCTTGTGGGTGACATCGGCGGGGGTGTGGTGAACACCTAGTGGAGGGTGAGTCATTCATTCATCCGTCCTGCACACATTCATTGCACACCTACTAGGTCCCGGGCCCTGCTCTGGGAGCTGGGGACGCGGAAGGGAACAAAACCTGCCTTTGTCGCACGCACAGTAAGTGGGTGACATTTGAGTTCCTTGGATACATTGAGTGGGCGTGGGCACCATGTGGGTAGATGCGGTAGTGTGTGGTTGGGTGCGGGTCATTCATTCACTCAACAAACGCCTCCCGATGTCCACAGTGGATCCGGCACTGTTCCAGGCACCAGAGACACAGCGGGGGCAAAGCAGACGCAAACCTCCCCCCACGGCACGCGTGTGAAATACTTGAGTAGGTGCAGGTGGCATCTGCCTTACTGGAACACATGAGTGCGCGTGGGTACTGTTTGAGCGCGTGGGTGGCATCTGAGCGTGTGCGATAGAGGAGTTCGAGTGGGTGATATTTGCGTAGCTGTGGGACTGACCCCTGAGTACGTGGGTGGGCGGGTGCTGTTTGAGTGGGTGAAGGTAACTGTCGAATGAGGAAGGATCTCAAAGATCCGCAAACAGCGGCGAACAACCCGGAGACGTGGCGGGACCATCTGCGCGGTTGTGGTCGGAGCCGGAGCCGGCAGCGCGTCGGGCTGTTGCCACGGAGACCGCGGCCCTCCCCCGCCCGCCCAGCCTCTGCAGGTGCTGGCTGGGAAACGGCAGGAGAGAAACCCGGTTCCGGATACCACGGTTCTGCAGAAGGTCTTCTAATAGGATGGAGGACAAACCAAGCAGGAAGAACGTGGCAGGGTGCGGGCTCGGGAGAAAGGCCCGGTCCCCTTTGCCGCCGCCCCCTCCACGGCGTGCGTGGTGTTGCGACGGCACCTCTTGCTGGGTGTGCCCCGCGGGGAAGGAGGCACAGATGTCCTCCCTCTGGCTTTGGGCCCGGCTGGAAGTCCTGCCATTGCAAAGTCTAGAGTCGGGTGTTTTTTTTGTTTTTTTTTTGTCTTTTCAAAGGATGTATTTTGGACGCCCCTCTGGCAGGGACTGGTCGGGAGTGGGCCGCCCTGGTTTGCACAGGGCGGGCAGAGACCGTGCCTGCTCGCCCTGGCTGAGGACCTCACCGCTCTGTGTGACTAAGCCGCCGTGGCCGTTCTCTGCAAGCTGGTCTCCCTCGTAGGGCTGGTTGGTCGGGGAGGGGAGAGGGGGGCACTTGGGCTCTGGTTGGCGCCTGAGAGGAGGGCAGGGTTCTCCGCAAATTAAACCCCAGACACTCTGACTTGAGGGGAGGGGCACACTCCTCTCTCTAAAGAACAAAAGGTGAGACTTCCAGGGAACGGTCCACGGGGAGGTAAATGATGACAAGCCACGTTCAAGAGTTATCCTTTAACAACATTAAGGCTGAGTCTCCGAGTCCCCTGTGATGATAAAGAATAGAAAAGAAAAGAAAAGGAAAAAAACCTCATTCACCTTAAATCCAAATGCTTGTGGGTAGACAGTGCTCTCGTTCGGGTGTCTTACCTGTGAATTTGCAAACTTTCATTAGCTTGGGGATCTGCAAAGGTTTAAACCGATTTTCTTTTCAAAAATGTAACTTCTGCGTGCATGTTCGGATTCTCACCTACGAAATTGTAACACCGAGCCCTGGTTGGTGTGGCTCAGTGGACTGAGTGCCGGCCTGCAAACCAAATTGTAACACTGGAGACCCCCCGGTGTATTCCTGCAGTGGGCAATCGTGTCTGTGAAT
The DNA here is from genome assembly GCA_004026765.1 of Micronycteris hirsuta. Classification (NCBI taxonomy): domain Eukaryota; kingdom Metazoa; phylum Chordata; class Mammalia; order Chiroptera; family Phyllostomidae; genus Micronycteris; species Micronycteris hirsuta. The sequence continues at coordinate 5,343 of PVJI01020110.1, read as the reverse complement.
TCCAGTGTCCACTCCTCCGTCTTATTTCTGGGAGGCCAGCCCATTTTCCCCGGTAGCAGAGCCAGCAGGCGGAGGTCTCGCTCTACCCAGACCTCGGCAGCCTGGGAGCACCCTCAGGCAGTCGGAACTACTATTAGGACCGCGCACTCCCAGCAGGGGGTCAAGGCCCGGAAGGAATTTGGGGAGTTAACTTGCGTTGAAGTAACCTAAAACCCAGAAGACCGATTTCTGTCTAGTCCCCAAGCTGACTCTCCACCCTTCCTTTTGGGCAATGGTGGGGACCGAGCTTTTCCTGCTGTCCCCACACACATGGTTGAACTTCTTGCGAATGCATCCCTGGTGTAGAAGTTTAGAGCTCTCTGCTGATCTTTTTATTTTGTGTAAATGGCTGGCCTGGCCACTCCCACTCATGGAACATTGTATTACTGTTGTCACTGTTTCCTCAGAATGGGGGGCTTGAATAACTGCAACACAACCTCAGGCATACTTGTTCATTGCATGCGGTTCTCCCATCGGGGCATAATCATTGCATAGTAATGAGGGACAGTGTGATGATAAATCATACTGTGGTACTAAGACTGCATTCGTGCTTATCATGGGATTTGGGTGCTTCGATTGTCACCCACAAAACCAAGTCTCCTACCACTTCTCTTTGGAGTTTTCCTGGACCAGCTGAAGAGTTTCCTGAGATTGCAATGCAAGCCGTTGAGCGAAGCTGGGACCACATGAAGCCGCTTACCTGTGTGAATCCAGACATCGCTGGCAGATTTGGAACAAAAGTTCCCCGGTACACTGTACGCACCGGCCAATGGAAGGCGGCAGCTGGCCTCTGCGAACCCCCGGCTTCAAACGTGGCTCCAGTTCAAGCTCTTCATTGTTCCCCGTGGTTGACGCTGTACCGCACCAACATAAAATAGACGTATGCTAGTGCAGTGAGCCTGCCCTTTGATATGTTGGGGGAACCGCGTTAAATTTCATTTGGAAAAGCAATCTGGCTGCTAAGAAACGCTCTGAAAACCACTTCCCTGCGTTGCATTATTTTAAAAAGGGGTGTCATCAGATCTCATGGCCAATGGAACATGCTGCTCGGTGGGCTTCCAGCCCCTGGTGGGGAAGGTGAAGCCATTTATCTGGAATAAAAACCAAAAAGCTACCCTGTGTTCCGGGCCACATGCAAAGTCCTCCGTGCCCACTAATTCATTAGATCTTCTTACCTCTCCAGAGGTGGCGCTGTGGGCCCACAGCCCCTTATCAGAAATCCTTGGGCCAGTTGTGGTTCAGAATTCTGGATTTTGGCAAAATGATAGAGTGACTGTCTCTTACGTTGTGTAATCAGCCCCCAGGGAGGTTTGGGAGCTCCCGTAATCAAACTCATTAGTACTCTGCGGGGAACTGTGGGGTATTGGCATTCGGTGAACTAACTAAATTAAGACGATACGCAGCCTCGCATCAGACGACGCCATGCCTCCCAGTGCTTATCTCTTTATTTGAGGGGTGGGGGGGGGGGTTTGGGTGCAAAGCTTTCAACTTTTTGGCTTTCAGAAGAGGAGATAATGAACCAGGTTCGCGATTATGAACATCATCTCATTCTGTGGATGAGAAAAGTGACACTCGGAAAGGCTCAGTGACTTGCCTACGGCCACATGGAAATGCTGGAGAGGGATGGAAATCCAGGTCGTTCTGCGGGTTGTGGTCTGTGCTCCTGAGACAGGGCTGGATGTCTCAGGGGGCTGGGGAGCTCCAGAGCCTGGCTCTCGGGAAGCGGCTGGGCAGAAATTCTTCAGGATTCCCCCAAGAAACAAGCGAGAGATGGGCAGCTCCAGGCTGAAAGGCAGCCCTGGCTGGTGCAGCTCAGTGGGTCAGGCGTCATCCCGCAAATGGAAAGGTCGCCGTTCCATTCCCAGTCTGGGTTGCGGGCCAGGTTGGAGGGCATGCGATGGGCAACCTATCTCTCTCATGTCGATATTTCTCTCCCTCTCTTCCTTCCTCCCTTCCCCTCTCTCTAAGAATAAATAAAGAAAATATTTTTTTTAAAGAAAGCTGAAATGCATGCTGTAGCTCTGACGGAGGCTCAGAGCAGAAGATAAGAAGTAATAATAATGCTTATTAAATACTTAATCTGTAGCAGGCGCTATTCTAAGTATTTTACATAGAATTCATTGCATCGTCACAACAAGAACTCAACACCATCGGGCAGATACACAGGGATCCCGGCCTCCAGGCTTGGAGACCGAGAGTCGCCAGCGGGGAAACAGAGCGGGGCTTTGCGCCGGGCTCGCGTCTGCGTGCTTAACCATCTGGCAACACTGCCCCTGAGTTACATTTTCTGAGCGACTGCATTTCCGGGGGCTGTGTCAGCTCTTCAGTCACACACCTTCACTGGCTGCTGTTCCGTGTGGGACCCTGGGTCCAGTGGCAGTTGTGTTTTACATTGACAGAGAACACCTTAGCCTGGCTTTGTAGCTCAGATTCCTGAACTTGACACGCGTGTGCCCAGCCCCCTCAGGAGACAAGGCGTCCTCTCTGTGCCGACAAAGGCTGTTTCGAACCCTGGGATGCCAGAGGCGCACTGGTGGACACAGCAAGGTGACGCCCCTCGGGGGTCAATGCCCAGCCTGAGCCTGAGCCCGAGCCCGAGCACCAACAGGGCATTGATAAAGAGGGTGTCTCTGCTGCTTCCTGCTGTAATATTTGTTGAGGACCTACTATGCGCTGTCAGTGAACTCACTGGTATCTGGTTCAGAGGCATGGATAATTTATATCCTGTTCATTGTAGACAGCAACCTGATTTCTGGACATTCAAGACAGGACAAATCTGGTGATTGTGCCAAAGTTCCAAGTGTCACCTGGAACTTTAGGGATGTCCCACTAATCTTAATTTCCACCCCAAACCTGCCACAGGCAACTGGGCAAAAAAGGAGGCTTAAGCCTGGTAGCTCAGTTGGTTAGAGTGTCAGCTGATATGCCAAGGTTGTGGGTTCGATCCCTGGCCAGGGCATATACAAGAATCAACTGATAAGCCCTGGCTGGTGTGGCTCAGTGGATTGAATGCAGAACTGTGAACCAAAGTGTCACGGGTTCGATTCCCAGTCAGGGCACATGCCTGGGTTGTGGGCCAGCTCCCCAGTAGGGGGCGCACGAGAGGCAACCGCACATTGATGTTTCTCCCCTCTTTCTCACCACTTCCTCTCTCTCTAAAAAGAAATAAAATCTTTTTTTAAAAAAAGAATCAACCAATGAATGTATCAGTAAGCAAAACAGCAAATCTCTCTCTCAAATCAATCAATAAAAATTGAAACAAAGTGTGGGGGTTAAAAATCTGAGGAAACTAAGTGATTCAGAGCTCAGCTCTGCCACTTCCTAGCAGTGTGGCCTTCTTTGGCCTCCGTTTTTCTCATCTGGGAAATGGGAACGACACTTCCTTAGGAGGGGTTGAAAGGGTTACAAGAGAAAATGCACAGGGCCAGGGACCAAGTGGGCGTTCAGTCAAAGCGAGTATTACTACGCTCCTGCCTTTCTGGCGTACACGAAGGTGGAGGCTGGCATGAAAAAAGAAAACCGGGAGACAGAACACCAAGACAGGCTAGTAAGTGAAAAAAAGTAATTTTTATGGTAGTAAATATAAGGCAATCCATTCGCTCACTCACTCACTCACTAAATATTTTGAGCACCTACCGGGACCCTTCTAGAGGCTGGGGATTCAGCAGTGAACAACCCAGACCGAATCTCTGTCTCCCAGGGGCGGACGGTCTGATGCGGTGAGACAGTAAACAAACGTGTAAGAAAACAGGAAGTGGCAAGTGCTGTGGTGAAAATACCTTAGGGTAGTGTGGAAATGCGTGACGGGGAAAACCCCAAAACTACACAGATATTAAAGTAAGCTTCCCTCCCTCCCCCGCCCCGATCCCGGAAAAGTACAGATATTTAACTTTGGTTCCTCTGGAGGGAGTGGATTGTTTTTCATTTTACATCTTTTCTGTAACTTCAGCGTTTTCTTCGCGCGTGTGTGTGACTTTTAGTATTACTAATTTTCAAATAATGGCAACCAAGGGAAGCTGAGCAGAGAGATTTGGACCATGTTTTGTTGTCTTCCCTCATTCTTTTCTGATTTTTGCGTTTCTTTTCAACAAATATAAAACTGGAAGCTATAATTATATTTCAACAAATATAAAACTGGGGCGGCTGGTGGAGGATCTGGCCTGCCAGAGATCTGGGCAATTCGAAACACTCCCAGCAGAACTGCTCAGGGGTTCGCAAGTTTTGTGAGGATGTTGAACAGGTGAGGTTTTCATTTCTAGGATAATCCTCCCCTACTTCCACCAAAAAACAAACAAAAAACAAAATTTAAAAACAACTCAAATGTCTCACCCGTGAAGTCATTTCTTGACTTCTCTGATTTGGAATTTTTTTTTAAATAAAGATTTTATGTATTTATTTTTATAGAGAGAGGAAGGGAGGGAGAAAGAGGAGAGAAACATCAGTGTGTGGTTGCCTCTCACACGCCCCCTACTGGGGGCCTGGCCCATAACCCAGGCAGGTGCCCGGACTGGGAATGGAACCCATGACCCTTTGGTGTGCAGGCCAGCACTCAATCCACTGAGCCATAGCAGCCAGGACACAATTTTGGATTTTTAAGCCATTATTTCTCCGAGGGGTTTTATCTTAGGGCCTCTAAGAAGCAGGTTCTCAGGAAGGATGACTTAGGAAGGGATGAGGAGCCGAGAAGAGGTGCTACCCCACCCTCACCGCAGGTCGGGGTCTCACCCTCTCAGAGAGGTCTCCGGTTTCCGAACGCCTCTCCTCGTTGCCATGGTGACCACTGGGGGCAGGGCGAGAAACTGAGCAGGGGGGTCGCAATGGGGAGGTCCCGGGGGAGCCAAACGCGGAGGCTGGCATGGAGCTGGCGAGGAGGAGAAAACCCAGCGAAGCCTAACGACCAGCTGTGCAAAAGGGAAAGCAACCGGAATGAGCCAGCAGTTGTGCAAAGGCCTCGCGGAGACGCTAACCTCCCCCCGACCCCCAAGCGTCTTTCTTTCTTCCTCCCCCCCCTTCCCTTCCTTTAATCTCTCCCTTCCCTCTTTCTCTGCCTGGTTCCTTCAGGAGTTCTATACAATCGCACGTCTTGAGTTAAACAAAATTACACGTGTTCACTTTTATCTTGGAAAGGGTCGGCGGCCTGGAAAGGGTTAAGGGCTCGGGGCTATGGAGGGGAGAGGGCAGAGGGAGATTGTCAGAGGAGGCGAAGGCTGAGCGTTCTGGGTGGAAGGAACAGCCAGTGCAAAGGCCCTGAGGTTGGGGGAGCGCAGTGTGTTGGAGGAGCAGTGAAAAGCAGGCGGGGGGGGG
>PVJI01020109.1:0-29661 GCA_004026765.1 Micronycteris hirsuta | reverse complement strand
GGGGTAGGATTACTCATTAGCAAGGCATTGGGATGTAGATTCAGGTCTGGTGGCAGACACGACCAGGTGAAAGAGATCAGCAAGCCGGAATTTTTTAAGATACACCTTTGCCAAATTCCTATTAGAGAATTCCCATCCCACAGACATGATCCACACTTGCTCACACAGGAGTCACACGGAGCTGTGCTCAAAACGTGTAAATTCTCAGGACTGCGTGTTTACACACGTGTGGAAATCACTGCCACACCCTGGTATCAATAATTTATAAAAGTTCCCCTAGTGATTCTGATGTTTAGCCAAAGTTGTGAACTTTGGTTTAAAGCTAGACACAGCTAAACAAAAATTGCCCTCAGAGAATACGTGACTCAAGCATTGGCTTGAAAGTTTGAAGAATAGTTGGAATCTTCCAAGAAAATGGACCTTGAAATGAAATTTTAAAAAGTGAAGAGAGAAATAGCAATTTCTTAGTGGTCCTGTAGTCTCCATCACATGCCCGTCTAAGGAGGGGGGGAGTCTAGGTTTTAAAAATCTCAACTCTTCTTGATAAAGGAGGAGTTGAGACACCAAGAAAATGGAAACAATTGTTCTCCAGCCACACAATTCTCACTTGGCCTGAGCACACAAAAGACTTAGGTGTAGCCTTAGCCACACCTGTTAGAGGCAAATACTCTTGATAGGTGTGGTGCAATTTAGTAACAGGAAGGCATTTCTTTCTCTGTGTAAAAGATGATAAAAAGAAGTGTTGAAAGTTTAAAGGATTTTAAAAGGTGGGTCAGGTCAACAAAAAGTTTTGAACCCTGAGCCCCATTCAGAAGCTCAATGGGAAGAATCAATGATGGCAAAGTGTAGGATATATAAATGCCAGATGTTAACACAGGCTTATACTCTTTTAAAAACAATAGATATCTGTTTCAACAGAACAGTATTTTTTAAACTCTTAAGTTGGTTTTGTTATATAGACATATACAAAGTGAAGTCTTCAGGCATCTATTTGTCAGGAGAAAATGCATAAGGACTGGCTTTATATACTGTTCATAACCATTTCAGTGTAAGTGTTTAATGTTGAGCAAGTAAGTATATGAAATATAGATAAAATAATTGTGGCATATAGAATGAATAAGTATCTAACCCTAACTTTAAAAAAGACCTTTTTGCATATAAATAAAACTTGAGCTCCTGATTTTTTTTTAAAAAAAAGGCAGATATAATAGTACATTTGCTATTTTTGTCTTTTCTTTTTTTTTTTTTTTTACTGAAAACCCTTCTTCTTGGATCAGAAGGCATCAATCTTATTACTTTCCTTACAATTCACCTGTAATTTATAGCAGCCATCGGTGAATATGTGATTGAGGGAAGATCTACTCCCTTTAAATGCTGTCGATAGTCTTCCTTTTACTGCAATTAATACATGTTCTTCTTGTAGCTATGGAAAAGAGAAAACGATGAAAATAATAGCATTGCAGAACAAAATACGGTCCTTTTTCTGTCTTCCACAGCCTATCAAGTAGCTGGCCCCACAGAAGTGCGGGTCTGAAAACAGTCTAAGGAGGCTGGATGTTGTTGGCAACCACATCTATGTGTCTCAGAGCTGCGTCTGCAGTGACTGCAGTACCAGGAACACAGATCTTCTTCTTCAGTTTCTTCCTCTTGACCCAGTTCATTGACCCTTACCTGATGGTATTAATTTACTGTGAATGAACAAGAGATGTTCTATGGAAAGCAACGTCACAGGGTGATCTGATCATAAATTCCTATCTCAGCAGGTCATGGACGGTAGTCACGCTTGAGGTCTATAACTCTTTTAGTGAAAGGCTTAAAGCCAGCCCTGTCCATTGTTCTTGTGCATCTCGGCTGACACACCTTTGAAATGCCAGCAGTAATACTCCTCAAAGGGGAATTAACCCTCAAGAGAGCACCTAATCTTGTTAACTATCCTGTAATCCAATTCCCCACCTTGCTTTCTCCAGTCTCCCCTTAGGTTTCCTTCTGAAATTAAGGAGGGACTGTAATGGGTCAAGGAAGCGGCAGTCCTGGTCCGTGTGGCTCAGTTTGTTGGAGCAGCATCCTCTAGAGCAAAAGATCACGGGTTCGATTTCCTGGCAGGGCACATACCCAGATTGTGGGTTGGATCCCCAGTTGGGGCGTGTACAAGAAGGCAACCAATTGATATTTCTCTCTCACATCCATGTTTCTCTCTCCCCTAAACTCTTTCTTTTCCTCTCTCTCTAAAAGCAATGAAAAAATGTCTTCAGGTGAGGATTGGAGAGAGAGAGAGAAGCCCTGGCCAGTGTGGTTCAGTTGGTTGAAGCATTGTCCCATACACCGAAGGTCAGTGGTTTGATTGCCGGGTTTGATTCCCAGTCATGGTATATGCCTGGCTCATGGGTTTGGTCCCCAGTCAGGGTGTGCGCAAAAGGCAATACATTGACATTTCCACCCCCCTCTCTCTCCTTTTCTTCTCCACTCTCTATAATCAATAAGCATGTCTTCGAGTGAGGGGGTAAGAAAGAAGCTGCAAAACTTATTCTCAGGAGTATTTAATGTCTTGCTTCCTGGCATATGTTGTCAGTTTGGCTCAAATGAACTTATAAAAATCCTTTACAGGTTTGGACGTTTCCTTTGTGACACTATTTTCAGTGACCTCTCTCACAGAGCCACTGCAACTCTCGATTTTATCCCCTTGAAGAATCTAGCCAATCTGACTTGGAAGGTCTGACATGAAGGCCCCCAAATGTGCAATTTTAACACGTACCTTAGATAATGCTGACTCTGGCAGTGTCTGGGGCTTGCAGCAGCAGAGTGCTGGTTAAGATAAAGATGCTCTTAAAATACAACTGGCTTGGGAATGCAAAATGACAACCAGGACTGGAAGAGGCTTCAGCAGGCAGCTCCCCTGGCTGTGCACGCTCAGGGCCTCTCCTTCCAGTGTGTCCCCAGGGCAGGCTGTCTCTTCTCCTCTCAGCAGCCACAGCAGTCCTCTTCCTTCGGTTCTCACGGCTTCACTGAGACTTTGACTGACGACTTTGCTCTACCTGGATATCCCCCTTTTCTAGACTTGCTACCACCGCAGTGAATGAAACAGCAGCATGCTGAGGGCGTGCTCCTTGCCCGCAATTTCATGCAGAGGGTTCCAGGCTCTGGCCTGTCCATGAAGCATCTGTACTGTAAAACAGTTCTTCCCCTTGAAGCACCACATGCTGCCACCTCTCTGTCCCCTGCATAGGCCCTCTCCTTTGGTCGCCATCCCTGGGCCTTCACTGCCTCTGTGACTTCGCCCTGCCCCTTCCTCCTCAGCACATGTCCCCTTTCACCTGCTGTGGGGACATCACTTTCTCTATGCTGTCCGACCCCCAAATCAGTTCCATGCCCTCCCATTTACACGCAAGAAATTAAAACATTGTTTTTATGAGCAGAGCAGTGATGGGACTAAAAATCAGTGCTAGGTTTCCACAGCGAGAGATTTTTGTAAACTGAGGTCTAGCTGTGGTGTCTGTTACGGCTTTGTCATTTGCAGAGCCAACCAAGTGTGGCACTTTACCTGGGTTAATCTTGCCACCCCAACTTCACTGGAAGCTCCTTAAGAGTAGAAGCCATGTTTTCTAGTTTTCCCCACATTTTGTATAAGCCTCATGGAGGACTGAAAAGGATTTTAGAGATGCAGTGAGAAGGGAATATGTTATAAAGAAGAGAGCAGGGGCCGTCGAGTCTGGGTGTCGAAATAATGGCCCCACAAAGATGTCCACATCCTAGTTCCTGGAACCTGTGAATATGTTAGGTTACTTAGCAAGGGGGAGTTAAGGTTGCAGATGGATTAAGGTAGTTAATTGGCTGACCTGAAAGTAGGGATATTACCCAATATAACCATGAGGATTCTTAAAGATGAAAGGGGGAGGCAGAACAGTTGGTATCAAAGTCCTGTGATGTGAGAAAGGTGTGACCAGCCATTGGTGGCTTTAAAGATTGAAGGGCCCATGGCCAAAAACTGTGGGCAGCCTCTAGAAGAAGGAAAAAGCAAGAAAATAGATTTTCCCCTAGAGTCTCCAGAAAGGAGTGTGGCCCTGCCGACACCTCGGTTTGGGCCCACAGAAACCCATTTTGGACTTCTGATCTATGGAACTGTAAGATAAAAAATTTCTGTTGTTTGAAGCCACAAAGTCCGTGGTAATTGATGACAGTGCAACAGAAACGAATAGAGAGTCTGACAATCTCTTCACTGCCACTTATCAGCTCTACATGAATTTCGAAAAGTACTTGACCACCTCATCTTTAAAATAGGGATAATGATACAAACTTTGATGGATTCTTATTAGGATTCAGTGAGATAATAGCGGTGAACAAGGTGTTTGCTTCTACCAATCAGAAAATTGTCGCCCTGGAGGTAGAACCCTACGGCGTCTGGGAGGTGAAAGGCAGCCCCTCCAACGCAGCCCTTGTGTGGTGCACCGTTTGCACATCTAACCTCGGCACCCGTCAGCAACCACTGACTGACAGTGCTCTGCATTTACACAAGTTCCCCCCAAAGCGGTCTAATTTGCTCTCCACAATAATTTGTAAAACAGCTGAATATAATATCTTAATTTTTAGATGAATCAACTGAGTTTCAAATTTTTTACCAAATGCCAAAGATCACATAGCAAGGTAGGAGGAAACTTCTCTGATTTCCAACTTTTATCTAATATACAAATAATTCCTATTCCTTTATTTCATATAATTTGTGATATCAGGTGAATGTCACCGTGATTTCAGACAAATCATTGATAAAAAACTTGCATAAGGTCAGGCCTGTTGGAGAAAGAAGGGGAATCTTTTGAGTGACTGCTTGATGCCCACAGCTTTATTTGATGTATTCCCCTTCTCTTGAGGAAAAATGACTATATTTATTTTAAAGATTGGGAAATAGACTCAGATGGGTTAGTAAGTTGCTCAAATTCCCAAATCCAGTGAATAGTAGGTGCAGAGATAGCCTTTACACCCAATTCTCTTTTTTCTTTTTTAGAGAGAGAGAGGGCAAGGGAGGGAGAAAGGGGGAGAACTATCAGCATGAGAGAGAAACATTGATTGGTTTCCTCTTGCATGTACCTCTACCAGACTGAGCCGACAACCCAGGCATGTGCCCTGACTGGGAATCGAAACAGTGACCTTTGGCTTTGTAGGATGACACCCAACCAACTGAGCCACCCTGAGCAGGGGTACACCCAATTCTTTCTGAATTCAAGGTTCCTGTTTTCCTTCTCTATACCCTGACACATCTTCCAAGGCAAGTGTCAAATAATTCCGGACTTCCCGTTATTTCTTATAGCTCAATATCATATTTTGCTGATTGTTGATTATTTCCTTCCTTCCACCTTTCTTTAATATTGTTTTAAAAATCTGAGTTAAGTAGGGCCTGCAACTGAAACTATTTCCTTAGGTCCCAACTCTCCTCCCCCTTCTATTTTGGTGATCATTTGCCATTTTGAAATCAGAATCCCTCTCTTGAATACTTCCCAAGAGCCTTTTTCCATTTAGCGGAGTACTTGCTGATTAATTGATAGTAGGCACTCAATGAGTATTTTTAGAATTTAATTTAGGGATTCCCAGGGAGAGAGCATACTTGATAAACCTTATAGTCACAGGAATTTTAATTTTATCATTGCTTTCATTTGAGAATATATTTTATTTTTAGCTGAAATAGCTTTATTTTTAAAGCATAACACAAAGATTTAAGATTTGTACATTTGCTTGTGCTTTCTCTTAGTGACATATTTTAAATCATAAAAGACTTCCAATTCATGATGGCTTTCAGAATCAATATGTGCTGAATGTTCAATATTCCTAATAATTACAGAAGAAATACATTGAAACAAACAAAACCATCCATGCATACACCGTGGAGAACACCTCAGAAATGCACGAACTTAGAAAGTCGACTATCTGCAGTTCTTATCTCAATGAAAAACAAAAAAGTGTACTTCAGCAAAACAAAACTAACACTCAGAACATAGACATTTCCTTCGAAAAGAAACAAAAAATCCTCGGGGAAAAATGGACAAAAGTCATGTACAGATAATCCTGTTCCTCAAAGATGAAATACAAATGAGCAATAAATAAGAGGCTCAACTCCATCAGTAATGGGGGAATGCAAATTGAAACAAAGAAATATAATTTTTTACTCATCAGAGGAACAAACTCTGTATCAAATACTGATGGTGATGTAAAAACATGGGGAGTATTACTGATTTTTTGAGTGTAAATGTTCACAGCTACTCCACAGTGGTGCTGGCAGTGTCTGTTAGGATGAAACACACATGCACTCTATGGCTCAGAGACTCTGTGGCTGTTTCTGCACGGCCACAGTGAAAGTACAAGCACCCTCGCTGCCGCGGTGCTGGAAGCAGGCAAAACTGGGAACGTCTGCACCGGAATAGACACACCGCAGCGCACCGGACTGCGCAGCACACCGGAGAATGGCGAAGACCTGTGTGTATGAATGTGGAGAGGTCTTCGAAAGATATTGTTAGGTGACCAAAATACAATTTGTGGAAGAAGAAGTAAAGTATAACAAGCTTTAGGTATAAAATCAACCCTTCCTACATATAAAACACATGGAGAAATAGACACACACACACACACACAGGTTTAAAACTCAACGTAAAGATATGTTTGGATACACAGCAAGTTGGTGAGTCATTTTCTCTAGAAAGGAGACTCAGATTTTGAGTGGTGTGAAAGGAAACTTCACCTCGTACATTTGACATATTAAAAAAATGAGAATATGTTCATATTTTACTTTTGAATTAAAAAGTAAATATTTTTAAAGGTACAATCCAGCCTCAGGATAGAAAACTGGAAAAAAACAAAAAAGGAAAAAATTTCTAATCCTTTCACATGGAGAATGTATTTTAAAGTCCTGTTTTCCTCCACTCACTTAACCTATATATCATGAAATGAGGGAATTAAGAGTGAAAATAGCTTTAGTGATTAGTTCACCTCCTTCTCGCCTTCATTTTACAGAGTAAATAGACTCAAAGTGTTAAATGTTTAAACCAAGACTATTCTGCCAGCTAGTGAAGATGGCAACATTAGAATCAGAACTGCGGGTCCAATGTAACAGGGATAAATATGTCCGAAATTTTAGAGCTGGAGTGGACATTTGTTTTTACTGAAAACCTGACAATCATTCCCCCTTCTTTTGATAACACAAACCCCCCTTTTTTTTTTGTAAAATTACTCCTCCCCCACACTCAGCCAATGGGCCCATGGTACAAGCCTGGCCAGCCAGAACGGCCCCTCTGTTGACTGATTCAGGAATCAGCCCATGACCTATCCAAGGCCAGTGAGATTCAGTCCTGAGGTTTGTGTTGGGAGGACAGAATCCCTCTGCTTCTGGAAGGGATCGGACATCAGCTGGAATTGCCGCTGCCATGTTGTCATCTTAAGGGAACATTGCATGAGAATGGAGTGACCACAGCAGGACACAAAGCCTGGAGATGCCAGAAGACCAAGCCCGAAAACCTTGAGGCCCTGGGTCTAGCTGCATCTGAAGTGCAAGTACAGTTGAGCTTTTCAGGGATCTGACCAGTTATGCAAACCAATAAATTTCTGTGTTTTAAACAATTGTTCCTAAGGATACTTCAATGAGATTTCTGTTACTTGCAATTGAAAGAAACAATAAAAACATGATAAAAAAAAAAGCTACATGATAAGTATATGATTGAGGAGACATGACCTAATAGCTGTTCCTAAAAGGCTCTTAGTAGAAATTCTTACTCATTTAAGTTCAAATCTGACTTCCTGAAACACATAACAATAGGTCTTAGTTCTATACCATGGGGCACTAAACAAACTAATGTAAATTTACTTCTTTACGGCAGGGATAGTTTTAACTTCTAGAAATAGCTGAGGATAGTCTCTGTCTACATTGTGCTGATGATTTCTGGATTGGGAGATTATTTTCAGTTGTGCGTAATGGTTTTTGAGAGAGACAGGGACAAACAATAGGATCTCAGGAGTGTGGCGAGGATGACATGGGGCCCTGAAATCACACTGTTACTGAGGGAATGGAAGCTTACACAAGGAAAGTGAAGGCTTAGAAGAGAGAGAGAGGGAGGGAGGGAAATGAGACTTTGGGTGGTGAGCACACAGTGGAGCATCCAGATGTTACGTTACAAAGTTTGCACCAGAAATTTATAGAATGTTATTAACTAATGTTATCCCGATAAATTTAATTTTTAAAAAAGGAGAGTAAAAAGGATGTTTTTACAAATTTTACCTACTGGCAATTGGAAGAAATACATTTTATTTCATCATTTTCTTTTCTTTGGCAAAACTAGGAATCATGGTTAAGAGTTTTAGAAAGGCAGCTTTTAGCTCGGTGTGAGCACCGTGGCTCACCCATATGCTCTCTCCACAGTGTCTGTCACGGATCACGTATGAGTACTATTCAATAGTTGTTATTTTGGAAGAACCAGTTGACACAAAAATGTTTCATGTTTAGATACAGTCCTTCCCCTTCCCCCGGTTAATAACTGAGAGCTGTGTTTGTACATCATTCTATCTCTACAGTCTGGGACAATGTCTGGTAAAGGCATTATCTTTAATACAAGCCTACGTTCAATAGGTTCCATGTTCAATAAAGCTATTAATAAAATGATTGATGGTTTTAAAATCTACTCACTTCAAAGCAATGTTCTGTCTTAAGATTTGGTAAATGCTTATATGATTGACTTCAATTAGCAAAATAGTAATTTATGATGTTAAGCTACAATGATTAATACATGGCAGGAACTGATCTCTGTCTTCTAAGGAGGAATTAACTGTGGACTTAGTTTTTATGCACTTTCTAGAAATGACTCCTAAGTTCTGTCACACTGTGTCGTATTGATGTGTTTAGTTTCCCCAGTAAAGCATTCAAGAGGACTGTGTCTTATAAAGCTCTATATGCAAATACTACAGGTTTTAGCCATCTCAACAGGGTAAGAAAGAGAAACGGAAATATAAGGATTAGAAAGGAGGACCTAAACCGTAACCTTTTTAAGAAAGTGGTATTACTTCATACTTAGAAATATCCAAGGAATCTATATACAAATAAATACAATTAATAATACAAATTTAAAAGACTGCTACATGTCAGATAGATTGCTTTCAAAAGTAAAGTGCAATAAAGACGTGTAATGTAAAAAAACAAAGAATAAAAAATATAATGTACCTGGGATAAATCTAATAAAAATGATCAAGTCATTTATATAGAAAATGATAAACCTTTCTTAAAAACCTTAAGATCTGAATACATAGAAATACTGTCCTCTAGGGCAAAAGCCTCTATGAAGACTTCAGTTCACACAAAGTGAGAATTTCTCCACAAATTAAGAAGTAGACTCAATGTAATTCTAGCCAAACTCAGTGGAGTTTATCTTGCACCCAAAAAACTGGTTTTCAAATTTATGTGGAAAAGAAGGTCCCAGATTAGCCAAGATGCTCTAGAAAAACTACATGGTGGACCATGCCCTACCAGGGACCAAGACTTGTAACACATGGATAGTAATTGTGACATTGTGGTGTTGGCCCAGGGAAGACAGCCAGCCAGTGGAATAAAACAGTGGGCTTAGAAACAGGTCAGTGCAAAAATAAAAACTTGATATCTGACAGCTGGATCAGTGAGGAAAAGACAGAATGGTTAATAAAAGGTTCTGGAAACTCTGATAATGCTTATGAGGAAAAAAATGAACCCTGAATTCTATCTCACATCATACCCAGGAATTAATTTCAGATGAGACAAGTACTTTAGTACAAAGCCAAAGTTTAAAAAGTTTCAGGCACCCAAGGTGTCCTTCAGTAGGTGAAATGTATAAACAACTGTAGCGCATCCATACAAGGGAATATTCTTCAGTGAGGAAATGAGTTGTCAGGCCATGAAAATACATAAAGGAAACTATAAAACATATAGTCAAATGAAAAGGGCTTATCTGGAAAGATTCCATAGTGCATGATTTCAATTATATGACATTCTGGAGTAGTCAAAACTACAGGGGCACAGGATGGGGGAGTGGCAGGGAGGGAGGGATGAAGAAGTGGAGCACAGAATACATTTAGAGTCGTGAAACTATACTGTTTGATAACGTGATCATGGATACATATCATTATACACTTGTCAAAGCTCATAGAATATACAACACAAAGAGGGAACTCCAATGCATACTATGAACTTTGGTTAGCAATAACAGCAATATTGGCTCATCAATTCTAGCAAATGTACCAACTAATACAAGATGTAAGTAGTAGAGGAAAATGTGAGGGTGGGGGTATGTAGTGAATCTTTGTACTTTCCAATCAATTTTTCTGTAAACCTAAAACTGCTCAAAAAATAAATCTGTTTTTTAAAAATTAGACAATAGAGAATAGTTTTATCTGTGAATTCCAGGTAAGACAGATTTCCTTCCTTTTTTTTTTTTTTTTTTTTTTACTTTTGTTCAGTTACAGTTGTCCCTCTTTTTCCCGGTTGCTCTCCCCTGCCCCGCCCACCCCCATCCCCACAGTCAATCCCCACCCCGCTGTCCATGGCCAGGGTCCTTCATACCTATTCCTCGACTTGCCCCTTCCCCTTCTTTCCTCCGTTATCCCTCTCCTCCCCCAACCCCGATCACTGTCAGTTTGTTAGATACATTTCTTAAGTAGGATGCAGCGATAAAGAAAAAAGATGGATAAGTGTCACTAAGTTTATATTAAGATGATTTATTTGAAAATACTGTAAAGACAGTAAAACACAGGCTATAGGCTGGGAGAAGATATTTACTACAATCGTGACTGATAAATATTCAGTACTAGCTTCCAGAACATATACAACACTCCTAAAAATAAAAGTGAAATAGATAAACCACAAAAATTACAGAGAGATAGGCAAAAGGCATGAATAGATATTTCAGAAAAGAGGAGACATAAATGGCCCCCAGACAGATGAAAACATGCTCAACTTAATTACTAATAGACAAAAAAATGAAAGTACATCACCTTCACCAGTCTGAGAAAAAAACTGAGAAGGCTGCCAATGCAAAGTGTGACAGTGCAGCCACGCTGGGAACATCCTCTGCCTTGCCTTGGAATGTCCAGTGTGTGTTTAGCTTGTGAGCCAGCGATGTTTACTCCTAAGTCTACACTCCAGGGAAAGTCTTTAGTGTGCTTACCAGAGGTCAAGCATATTCATAACAGCATTTTATGTTGGTGTTTTTAAAAGCAAAAATCTGAAATAAATTGTTTTCAGATGTCAAATGGACAAGGTAATTGTTAAATGAATTTTATGCAAATGAAGACTATATGGCAGTGAAAATGAAAAAGCTGTTTTAACACATCTCTAAATGAATGAATCTCAAAAACATACTATTGAGTGAAACAACACCCAAGAATGAGGAAATTCCTATATAGAGATTAAAACCAGCTAAAGCTGACCTGGCTGGTGTAGCTCAGTGGATTGAGCACGGGCTGGGAACCAGAGGGTCCCAGTTCGATTCCCCGTAAGGGCACATGCCTGGGTTGCGAGGGCCATGTGTGAGGCAACCATACATTGCTGTTTCTCTCCTTCTCTGTCTCCCTCCCTTCCCCTCTCTCTAAAATGAATAAAAAAAATCTTAAAAAAAAACCAAACCAGCTAAAGCTAACAATATATGCTTAGAGATATATATACATGTAGTAAAGCTACTAAAAAGAAGCAAGTACATACCCAACATTAAAAAAATTGCTACCTTTCTGTGATGGTGATGCATTGAGTAGGGTCACATAGGACTTCTTAAGGCAAATATTCTCTTCACGTTCCCTTAAAGAATTTGAAAAAAACACGTATTTGCTTCTACATTTCAAGTTAACATCAAAAATTTTTATTATAAGTTGAAATAGTTGCAAAGAATGTAATTTCTAGCATGTTATTAATATTGACACTTAAAAATGATACTGTGATACATTGCTTTTAAAAGTATTTAATAGAACATATTATAAATTTTGATACTGTCACCAACCAACCACTTAGAACATATACCAACAAGCTTTTCCACATGAAAATATGTAAATCTTGAATAATATTTCTATTCTATTTCCCTTACATACTTTTGTCCTTATAGATGTTATGCTTGAAAGTGATCTATTGGTTACTGTATCATAATGATCCAAAACAAAATATGCATATAAACACAATTCTTTTTAAAATTATATTTTATTGATTATGCTATTACAGTTGTCCCATTTTTTCCTCCCCTTTATTCCCCTCTGCCCTGCACTTGAAACAGCTTGGTAGGCCTGCAAATTTCATAGTGCAGGGTCTCAGGGAATCACCAGGGAGGGCAAACAGTGATGTCCAGGTTGATGGCATCTGCCTGCTGTCTCTGTGAGAGGGGGGCTCATCGAATGAACCATGGCCTCTGCTAGCATTTCTGTCTGGGAGAAAGCTATCCAGCTCTTGCCCTAATGCCAGGCATCTCAGTTCCTCCCCACGTGCCTCTGGTGCCTTTCATGCTGCGGCCCTAGTGCTGCAACTAAGAGGTGGTGAGTTGGAGTAAGTCTGTGTGTGGGTCCTTTAAGAGGAACTGCCTGGACTTCGGAAGCACTCTGTCTCCGTCAACCACAATCCTTGCTGGTTTTTACGGCCAGAAGTTATGGGGACTTTTCTTCCTGGCACTGGAACCCTGGGATGGGGAACCAGGTGTAGGCCTGGTACTCCTCACTCTTCGGGAGGACCCACAGCCAAGATATCACTCCTGATTTTTATCCATTACACGTGGGTGTAGGACCAGCCTGTTCCAACTCTGTCACTCCTACCAGTCTCCATGTGACTTCTTCTTTAAATCCCTATTTGTGGGACTTCCATTCTGCTAGATTTAGGGCAGTTCCGAATGAAGTTTTCTATGTAGTTTAGTTGTAATTTTGATGTGGTTGTGGGAGGATGTGAGTACCGCCACATCCCACACTGCCATCTTGACTGGAAGGAAGTCTGGGAATACATTCTTTGTAAGAAGAATCATGATCTCCTATGCTTTTTATAAATAGGAATGTTTATACTGGTAAGAATGGTGGGACTAGCAGTTCATTTAGAATTTTTTTTTATTAGTAGGCAAAAGTGGTAAGCATTTTACAGGAAGAAAAAAGATGAAAAATCCATATAATTACAAAGAAAATTTATAGTATAATTGGTAAAATAGGTTTTATTTTTTTTATTTTTTTTAAAATTTTTTTTTAATTTTATTTATTTATTTTTTATTTTTTTAGAGAGAGGAAGGAAGGGAGACAGAGAGGGAGAGAAAGAGCAATGTATGGTTGCCTCTCACATGGTCCTCACTGGGGACCTGGCCCGCAACCCAGGCATGTGCCCTGACTGGGAATCGAACCAGGACCCTCTGGTTCCCAGCCCGCGCTCAATCCACTGAGCTACACCAGCCAGGGCTAAAATAGGTTTTAATTACTACACTGAATACTACATACCACATGAAATAATTTACATGAAACTTTTATCTTTGGGTTTTACACAAAATCATCCTAAACATTTTGGCAGTCCCAGAAAACATTCCAGTTTTATTAAAAAGAATTAGAATAATTCTGCTTCTTTATCTCAAAATGATTTTATTTCCAGCAAATGACATACCCTAGGAAACAGTCTTGAGACTAGCTCAATGGAAATGCTTCACTTTAAATATATGAAAAAAGCTCAGGTTTTTAGTGTTGAGTATTTTTCACCCCTGCTTTCTTGGCTTGCTCTCCCAGGGCCCTTCCTCATTCTTTGAAAATGAACTGAGGAATAAAGAGGTGAAAATCATCATAGCCACCCCCATTCCTTATCATCACTGCAGATCTAACTTCCGAACATCTTAACAGGAGCCAAAATACTTGATGGTAAAATTCATGCTTTACTCTTAACAGGAATATGTATAAAATGAGAAATAAAGGAAGCCCTGTGAGTTTATGATGCCTTGCTTAATCCTTCAGGAGTCCTGGCCCATCTGGAGATGAGAGGATTTACTCCCCAGGACCTGGTCCTCTGCGATATTTGCAGTGGGTGCCTTGGTTAAAGAGAAGGAGGACAATTGTGAATGCAAGTGTTCTCAGGCAAATTTGGTTTAGGAAGAGTATATATGAAATTTGGGAAATAAAAATAGATTTCCTTGAACTGGTAGATATGTGTGTACCCCCGAGAACGCTTTTAGCGTGCCTGAGCAGGGGCGAGGGAAGGAGAGAGGGCCGGAGGCCTCGGCTTGAACAACACTGTTGATGGTATTTCCGAGATTGTCTTTCTTGAAATGGGTGGTGGGAACACGCATGTCTGTTTCATTTCACTAGTTTTCTTTAAATTATACATATTACTACACTTTACGCATATGATGTATCTCTCAGTAAAAATAGTTTTTAAAATCTACAGTTTGCAGGGCAGTTTCATTTCCCCCTCTCTCTCTCTCACACACACACACATACACACACTCATGGAAACTGTAGCCTAGGGAGGCTGCATTCACAGGTGTGACAGACACACACACACACACACACACACACTCATGGAAACCGCAGCCCAGGGAGACTGCATTCACAGGTGTGACACCTGGGGGACAATGTGAAAGTCTTCATATCTGACAAAATTCCTCTCTGGCAGAAAGCTGTCTTAGGTAGGAAAATGGTAAGCCCTATTATAGATTAGATTTTAAAGAGGCTAATAAACTGAAAGATAGTTTAATAGTTTAACATTAAAAATGAAGGAATTTGGATCAACCCTCCCATACATGGTCAATGTATGGTCCATGATCTTTGACATGTATCAAGATTACTCAATGGGAAAAAGACAGTCTGTTCAACAAATGGTGTTGGGAAAAACACCACATGCAAAAGATGCATTTGGACCCTTATCTGACACCATATCTAAAAATTAACTCAAAAGGGATTGGCTATGAGGGTGATCTGCCTGTGACATTGGTCACTCCATTGGTTGTCAGAGTTGATTTGGCTGATCTGGCTGGCTAGGCAGATGCCCCCTCCCTCCCTCACCACTCCACGGGTGTCCCTCCCGAAGCTGTGCTCTTGGTGGAGGGGACAGCCTTCCTTGACAGAGGAGAGGACCAGGCTCTGGTGAAGAGTATATGAATAGCTCCCCTGCTAGGAACTCCAAACAAGCTCTCAAGGTCCATAAAACACAATAACTCAAAAGAGATTAAAGACTAATGAGCTAACATAAAATCTAAAACAGGAAGCCTCTTAGGAGAAAACATGGGGGAAAAATTTCATGATATTGGACTTGGCAATAATTTCTTGGATATGACCAAAAGCACAATCAATGAAAGTAAAGAGAGAAAAGTGGGAACGATATCAAACAAAAACTTTTGTGCACCAAAAGACACAATCAACAAAGTGAAAAGGCAGCCTATGGAATGGGAGAAAATATTTGCATATCGTGTGTCTGCTAAGGGGTTAATATCCAGAATATAAGAGAACTCCTACAACTCAACAGTTTAAAAAAAAATCTAATAACCGGACTAAAAAAAATGGGCAAAACACTTGAATAGAAACTTCTCTAAAGATGATATAAAGCATATGAAAAGTTGCTGAACATCACTAATCATAAAAGAAATGCAAATCAATACCCCGATGAGATATTACCACATACCCATTAGGATTGCTACAATGAACAAACAAACTGAAAATAACAAGTGTTGGCCAGGACATGGAGAAACTGGAGTTGTTCACTGTTGCTGAGATTGTGAAATGTCACAACTGTAATGGAAAACAGTACAATGGTTCTTCAAAATATTAGAAATAGAACTATCATATGATCTAGCAATCCCCACAAGAATTGAAAGTAGGGTCTCAAAGAGATATTTGCACATCCATTTTCATAGCAGCACTACTCACAACAGCAAAGAGGTGTAAGCAACCCAAGTGTATATATCAACAGAAAATTTGAAAAAAACCCATACAATGGAATATTGTGGAGCCTTAAAACAGAAGGAAATCCTAACACATGCTATAATATGTATGAAACTGGAGGACATTATGGCATGTGAAATTAGCCAGTAACCAAAAGACAGATTTACTATATGATTCCACCTATGTGAGGTATCTAAAATAGTCAAGTTTGCAGAAACAGAAAGCAGAATGGTGCTCACTGAAGGCTGGGGCGACAGGAAGAGCAGAGTAGTGGTTTAAGCAGTATAGGCATTCCCTGCTCACATTCCTGCGGTGGCTCTTCACTACCATCAGAGGGGCAGCCGAAGTCGTTACAAGGGCCTCTGAGGGCCCTGCAGCCTGCTCCCCCACCCCCATACCTCACTGGCTCATCTCCTCCCTATTTCACTCTGCTCCAGCCTTCCTGGCCAGCCTGCGGTTTCTCCGCCCTGCCAGGCCCATTCCTGTCTTAGGGCCTTTGCCCTAGTTAGTTCCTCTTTCTAAAATGTTCTTTGTCCCGAAATCGGCTCCATTAACTCCTTAGCTTTCTTCAGGTCTTTGTTCAAGTACGACCCTCTCGATGAGGCCCCTCCTGACACCCTATTAAACACTGCAACATACGCATCCTGCCCCCACTCACCTTTTTACCCCGCTGCACCTTCCTTCTGTTCTACGCACTTTTCATCTTTGACATATTAATGTGATTTTTTTTGTCTATTCCTTCTCCTACTAGAGTGTAAGCTCCAGCAGGGGAGGGATTTTTGTCTGTTCGGAGTTGCTGTGCCTCCCAAGCACCTGGAAGAATGTTTTATAAAGAATAGCTCTTCAATAAATATTCGCTGAATGTTGAAGCAACCTTCACAGGCAAAAGCACTGTTTCCCCAAGTGAATCTGGGGAATGCTAATTCTAAAGGATGCACACTGTGTACGCAAAAAATGCCTTGCAGTCAAATGGTGATGAAAGGAGACTTGACTTGGGGTGGTGAACACACAATACAATATACAGAGGATGTACACCTGAATAGAATTGTACACCTGAAACCTATATACTTTTATTAACCAGTGTTACCCCAATAAATTTAATAAAAAAAGTGAAAAAAAAAAGCCTTGTGGTCAACTAAGGTTGATACCCTTTTCTTGGAGGTTGACAATTGACAGTACCTGCCACGCTGCAGAAATGGCACGTTAGGAGTATAAGAACCCAGGCAACAGGGGCAAATGGGTACCTACTTTGGTCTTATAAATCCCAGACTGTAGACTCAGCATTTAGGGCTCCTCAGTGTAATGTGCTGACGGAAGGCCCCGTGAGCCCCGAACAATAATCTGGATCATGAGGCCTTCGGTGAGAAAAGAAGAGACAGTCACGCGTCCCGTTGGCTGCATCGATGGCCAGGAAACCATCCGTCCGTTCATTCTGAAGTCCTGTTGTGCTTGGCACTTTCACTGGGCCAGGGTGCAGAACAGAGAGTGAGGAGTGAGGTAAAAAACACAAGAGTTGAGGGACATTCCAAGTGGCCTCCAAAATGAATATATGGTCTGGAGTAAAGGGATATTGCTATGGAGCTCCCAGAAGCCGAAGATGACAGTGGCCTCAGCAGCAATACCCGTGGTATGGCGGGGTTGGAGGGTGGAGAGGGTGGGGGCCAAGCATCTCAGGATACCCGAGGCTCCAGGGGTATCAGGCTAGACCCTATCTTTCTCTCTCTCTCTCAACAGCCGCACCCCCCGCCCCCTGCAGCCAACCAGAAAATCCTGGCAGCCTAAGCAGATAGGATTTTGCCTATCTCTGTATTCTCCAATATTATCTTCAATCACACTTTATTATATGGGACACTTCTTTGGCAAGGGTAACTGTGTATCTGGAAGACAGCCAAAGAAACAGGAAGTAAAGAAAAAAAGTCTCTGAATATCCAAGATAGCATAGCGTTTACTTAAAATTGAAGTACTTCACTTCTTGAAGAACTCCTTAGGCACTCAGCTTTCAAAGCCTAGTGATTCTACAACAATCCATAGGGTTCCCCAGATCACAGGAGAACAAAAATGAGAGGTAAGACAGTGACAATTGAAATATGAGGGCAAAGAGGACACTGGAAACTAGAAAGGAGACACAGTAATTGAGAAAGCTTACCTCTTCTGGTGTAGTTTACTGCAAGGACAAACTCTTGACACGTCAATGGACTCCAAGGCATCACTATTGCAGGATGGTCCTTGTTTGCAATAATGTCCATCTGATCACTAAAAGTTCGGTTATGAGTACTAACTCCACTTAAGTATGCAGGGATATATTTTAGGAAGATTTACTTCCCAAAAGACCAAAGTGAAAAATAAAATGTTAGTCCCGGCTGTGTGGCTCAGTTGGTTGGAGCATCATCCCCAAACAACAAAAGGTTGAAGTTTGGATCCCCTGTCAAGGCACATATCGAGGTTGCAGGTTCGATCCCTAGTTGGGGCAAGAACGGGAGGCAAGTGATTGATGATTCTATCTCTCTCTCTCACTCTCTCCCCACTTTGTCTTTCTTTAAAATCAAGGAACATATCCTCAGGTGAGAGTCAAAAAAAGAAAATAAAATGTTAGTTCCTAAGGAGCAGGCTTTAGCTAGGCAGTTAATATTTTTTGAACAATTGCTTTGTGATAGGTTATTTCATATATAACCTTTCCTTCAGTTCTTATACCTGCCTCAAGAGATCATAATCCTTATTCCCACTTTATAGAGAAAATTGACACTTAAGGAAGTTAATTGATTTACTCGGAGTCACAATACCAGTCAGTAAAAGGCAGTATTAACTTTCAGATCCAGTTTTGTTTTGCTCTGAAGGCTGGGTTCTTTATATTTTCATTATCTGTTCCTCTTCTAGGTTTTAGGCTCCAGTCCTGACCACTCAGAAGTTGTACAAAATTGTATTTATGAATATTGTTCCAAGTATTTTTAGTTAAAGGAGTTTTGTTAGTAAGCTTTATTTCTGCATTCAGTTATTAGTGACTGATTTCTGCTTTGGATTTCTCACAACCGTTTTCTTGCAGAGGTGGGTATATTATCTTTGATTCTTTAGTCTTTAGACACATCAGCATCTCTTCAATGTATGCACATAAGTTAGGCTGCTGAGCTGATCTGTGTTGATTTATCTTGAGTAACCAAGTGATGCGATATTCTTAGGGAAACATGCTGTGACTCAACAGTAATAACAAAACCTGGCTGGTGTTCAGTTATTTTTCTTCATTTCTGAACATGTACAAATATAAAAACAATGTTTAACTGTGATCTCAACCTTAAAAAAGTGTTATGTAGGTAGGTGGCCATACGTGTTCCAAGCAAACGCAAACTGGTTGAGCTAAAATGTTAAAAAACTGAGCACTGATTGCAAAATCTATATTCTCTAAGGTTCTGTGAATAATGCTTAAAGAAACTGCTTAAAAAGCCAGAGTGATACCTACTGGGGGTCAATTTAGGGCATTCTGTAGATCAGCTCTCAAATGTTAAGCAGGGAGTTTAATGTCCTATGCAGACAACAATTTCTACAGTTTTCCTGAAGGTGGACTCCTAGCATAATAAAAAGATTTCTGTATAACACAAAGAAAAATGGAATAGCCAAATTTGAATCCTACTTTTGCTGTTTACTAGCTGTATAAGGTAGCTGCAAATTACTAGAAATTAGTGTTCTAATGCACAAAAGTGGAGAGAATGGCCCTGGCTGGGGTGACTCAGTGGATTGAGTTCCAGCCGGAGAACCAAAGGGTCGCCAGTTTGATTCCCAGTCAGGGCACATGCCTGGGTTGTGGGCCAGGTCTCCAGTGCGGGGCGTGCCAGACACATTGATGTGTCTTTCCCTCTCTTTCTCCCTGCCTTCCCCTCCCTAAAAGTAAATAAATAAATTTTTTTTTAAAAATGGAGAGAATGGTGGCACGATAAAATGATCACACCTGCCCTTCCAACCTCGTAGAGTTGTTGGCAGAATCAAAAGGATGATATAAATGAATATGCTCTGTGAATATACAGTAGCAATACATAAATATTTAGTATTATTAAAAAGGTAATTTCATTTTTACATGGGTCACATCATTGCTGATTGATTTGTAGTGACTAATTTTGGTCGAATCTAGACTGATTGTGTCATTAGAAATTTATCTTCTTGAGGGGTTCTACCTTTGGAAACTTTGAAGACTGCCTTAATTTAGTTTTGCTGTTTAGGGCCTAGTCTGGCCTGTGGCTAGTGTTGAGGGTTTATCAGTCCATAGTGTCATGCTGCCTTCCTGAAACATGCCAGAAGCTTTTTCAGGTCTTTTTGTCTGGCCTTTAATTTGAGACCAGTCATCAGGATGAGCCCTGGATCTTCTGGATGACTTCACATTCTGAGCACGGTTTAATCTCCCGGAAGGGAAATTAAAGACCTGACTTTGATATCAAGTCTAATTCTACTGCAGATAGAAAACAGGTGAGACAGAGTGCCTCTAGCATCCTGCCGCCACCTCATTTTGAACAGTAAATATAATGCCTGTCCACCGCAATGACAGGCCTATGTCAGGTATGTGGGTGGGCCTCCTGATAAAGAGGGCAGTGCTTTGTTTCAGAGGAGGCAAAGCATCAGAATGACTCAGAGCCCAGGTGCCGGAATCAGATGTGTTTTACTGAACCTCCCTCAATAACACCAAGTTCTTCAACTCTACAAGCTCCAGGTTTCTTATCTGCAGAGATGGTAATAATGACCACATGGGTGATTATCACTGGCATAGAAACAACTTTTACAAAGTTCTATCTAGAACAATAATCATGATGCTGAATCTGCAATTGAAAGAGGATGGAAGCAGGGATGAAGGGGAAGAAAAAGGGAGCCATGTGTTCACGGTGCAGCTCTTAATAAATCTTAGAATCATATCCAGTTCTCCAGAAGCCTATTTAAATAATCTACAGTGTAACTTACCTATTCTCTTGATACTGTGTCATCTAATAGTTCTTTTAATATTAATTGTACTAAAGTACCAGTTAACTTTTCTTATGTGGCAATTTATATCTGTGCTGATTTTTTTTTTAAACAGCACTTTCAAGCCCCCTCTTCCTCCAACACTGCACTCAAGCTGTTATCTTGCTCAAGATAAGAGGAACAGTGCTTCAATTATGGTCAGTTTCTAGACCTGCGTGGTGTCTAATGAGCCTGTGTAGTATAATTAATTTTCAAGCATATGCCTGTGTGTATGCGTGTGGTGAGATTGTCATCTGGTGGTGGTGGCCCCCCGTACAACCTCCACGGTGACAAGGAGTGGTGGTAGGGACTGCTTTTGCCCCTCGATAGCGGACACAGGTTGAGAAACTCTGGTCTGGCCATTTCAAGTTCAGCGCAGTTTGTTGGTGATGAAACTCAAGAAAGAGGCGAGTCTGGGTGCTGGGGCCCTGGCTAGCAGCACGGGGTTCTCCTGGGGCTCCGGCCACTGGCATGCTAACCCTTTGCAGTGAGGACTGCGAGGGAGAAAGTTCCAAAGGAAAGCGCAGGAAATCTTAGCTGGCGATGGAACAGGGAGCAGGGCGAATGCGTAAATAGGAAGGGGCAGGGGGTTAGCCTCAGGGAGAGGCGGCCGCCTGGGTGCTGTGGGTGGAGGTCATGACGTTTTGCGGGGAGACGGGACAGCCCGCTCGGAGGAGGAGAGGCGCCTCCCGCTCCTGGGGCGGCGCGCCAGCAGCGCGCCCGCGGGCATCGCTTTTCCACCCCCGCCGGCTCGGGTCCGGGCTGGGCTGGGCGGGCCGGGCGGCGCTCTGGCCCGGGCTCCGCGTCCCCACTTTTCCTGCCTCCCTCCCTCCTCCCGGGCGGTCCCCAATGCCAGGCCAATGAGCGCCGAGAGGAGGGAGCGGGAAGCGGCGTGCTCGGCGCGGCCCTCCTACGGCGCCCTGGCCGCGGCGCCAACGCTAAGTTTGCGCCCCGGGAGTTGGCGTCCGATCGTTTCCCTCGGCCTCGCGGCTAGACCCCCGCGAGCGAGGAGGTCGCTTGCCCCTCGGGCGGCCACCCACGAGCACTCGGGCGGGAGGACGCGGAGTAGTGCGGCGCGTGCCGGGGCTGGGGCAGCCGCCTCCCGAAGATGCGGGATGGCAGCCGAGCCGCCGTCCAGCCTCTCCTACCGCACCACAGGCTCCACCTGCCTGCACCCGCTCAGCCAGCTCCTGGGCATCCCGCTGGACCAGGTGAGTGCGGCGCGGGGCGCCAGGCCCCTCCCCGAGCCAGTGCGAGCGTATCTCCCTCTGACCCGGCCCCATAGCAGGTTTTACAGCTACAAACCAGACAGGTGGGCATTTTTTTGAGTTTGTTTTTCTCCTGTAAGTGTGAAAAACATTGAGGTACCCTGCACGACAGGTCTGGAAGAACTTAAAAAAAAGTTTTAGGTTGCCTCGTTTCCTGTTACCAAGTTCTAAAGTCTTCTGATAGGTGAATTAGTTGTTTCTTCCATCAGTGGAGTCATCATTTTTAATGTAGACGATTCTACATAAAAATTACACTTGGTTAATTTAGAGCCTATAGCTTTTGAATGAGAGACCGAGTTTTAAACTTCAGCAGTGAGATTTGTCAAATCAGGATGACAGTTATTTTGTACCATGCGTGGTGATGTCCGTCCGAAGGGAGGAAGGGCACAGGAGCCTGGTTCCCCAGGGCTCCCGAGTTGGACAGGTTAGTGGGAGAAGAGGGAGCGCTGTTGGAGTTACTCGGACTGTCTTGTATCGTCTGCTACCACGAACACTGAAGGGGGCAATAAAGAACAGTAATTCCTCGTAGGAACTCTTCCTGAGGGTTGTGGTTGTCTTACTCATTTTCTTGTCTGCTTTAGGCGCTACAGGCTAGATCTACCACGGGCTTAGCATTGAGGCAACAAATGTTTGTTGATTTAAATGGAATCGGGTGCGGCTGCTGGAGGAGCGCCCACTGCACTCCTGCCTGTTTTGTTCCCTGCTGACTATTTGGCCGGGTTCTTCTCTGCCTTTCACTAGTGATTTTTTTTTTTCAACAAGAGTACACCTGCCGCCCTTTCCACTCACTTTCTCTCAGCAATGAGGAAGTGAGAGCCGGCGGTTCCCTTACTCAGATACTGTGTATTGATCCACCTTCTACCTGGTTTCCTCTGAAATCTGATTCAGAACTTTACCTGATCTCACCATTGCTTTCTTATCAACTGCAAAATCCAAGTGAATTTGGGAGAGGTATCAAATCCTGACTTGCGCTGTTGTCAGTCACTCTGTAGTGAGGGAGGAGGGACCTAGGGACCTGGGCAAAGGCAGAGGTAACAGCAGTCTTTAGCTCTGAAATGAATATAACTGATAACCGAATTTCCTTAAGGGGAGTGTTTTGTACTTACCTGCCCCCCCCATCAGAATTTATTTTAATTGCATTTTCTGTTTTAAGCAATTCCGCACAGGTGCAGAGAGGAATCTGGGGAGGCCTGGCGTGTGGAGAGCGACTTGTTCATGGAACCTGGCGAGTTCTGGCTGGGAGTGCCAGTATCATGTTATCGAGTGCTTTTTAACTGCACCCCTCCCGTCTCCAAATTTCCTAGGATTCTGTCCAGGAACCTTGTTTTAAATTTATAGAAAAGAATAGAAGGGCCTTACGGGTGTTTAGTGGATGTTTAACAGATGTTTACGGATTTCTGGGATGATTGAAGGAAGAATGTGTGTGGTGGGCAAGGAAGGAGCCCCTGTGATCTCTTGGATCTTAGGACAGCCCCTCCGCCCTCCGGCAGGGTCCCATCTGAATGGCTCTCGCTGGAAGAAGCACTTACAGGGGAGTGCCCCAGCTGGCTTGTTTTAGACCCAGGGAAACATCCCCAATCGTAAACAGTGTGGTTTGGGGATATAGGGTGGCTTGAGAGTTTGCAAGCATGATGTCTTCCTCACACTTTCAAGGGCTTTTTAAAGATCTTAAATGGCAGACTGATTGGGAATAAGTCCTTCTCTGTCAGCAAACTTCCTGTGTGACCACATCTTAGAACCTCAGCACCTTCGTGTGTAAAATGGGAGATGGCAATAGACCTACATTTTGGAGCTGAGAAATTTTATGTAGATACAAAATGCCCTATGCGAGGAAGGTCCTTGTGTCAGACAGGGTCCTGGCAGGAAACAAAACTCAACTCAATGGGTTGCAATGGAGAAACATGAATGAATTACTTAGAGGGGTGTGGGCAGGATTAGGGAAACTGAGGAAGGATGTTCAGGTACCGAGACCTGGGAGCCGGAGGAGAAAAGGAAGGAAGTCCTGTTGTCACTGCCCAGGGAGAGCTGCACCCAACCCCTGCCAGGACGGGGTGGGGGAGCAGATCTAGAATCGCAACTCTTCTCCCCCTTCCACACTCCCACCCCAGGGTGGCTGGGCCTGCAGGAGTTCCTCCCTGGGCACGGAGTGGGGCAGAGAAAGAGAGGGCCTGCTCTGGAGGGCAGTTTAGGGACACAGTCCTTGATCAGGGTTTGCTCCTGTTGCATTAAAGGGTGACTTTTATTGGCCTGTGACATGCTAAAAAAATGATAAAATGTATACCTCAAATTACCCATATTGTTTTTCATATGCCTCTTAAAGACACTGAATTTTCCTCCCCCCGTGAATGACTTCACATTACACGTGTACCTTCATAGCTTTTGAATTGAGTGCACTTCTGAGAGCATCTTTGGCTTTGGATGTTCCTGTGTCAAGTAGTTTATTATTTGCAAAAACTGAAATATCTGTTGAGCATTCTATTATGTGAGTGAAAACTGCTTTTATTATTATGTTTTCTGATTCTTCCATTTACCTGTTCTGTTAACTCCTGGGGGAAGCCTGTGTATTATTTGTGCACTTGTGACCATACTGAGGAAAAAAATCTGTGGTTTTGGTCTCCAGGGACTTTTGTTAGTCTGACATCCTCTTATAGATGTTCAATGTAAAATCATATTATTTAATTAGAACAAGTAGGGCACAGTGCTTCAGATAGAGCATAGGAAGTGAGTGATGACTTAGGGTCTTCCTAAGGTACCTCCCAAATGAGTGTGTCGAGAGTTGATTTCTAAATAGTGAGTCACTGCTGTTCAGCAGATAACAGAGCTCTGGCAATCAGTACAATTATTCAGATATAAAGCTTCACTTACTCAAGATAGGTTAGATAAGAACTTTTCTTTCCAAGTTAGGGGGATCAAGGAACGGAGGATAAGTGTTTATTTCTTTTTTAAATCATCTGCTCATGTCACCCTGGCCAGGTGACTTAGTTGGTTAGAGCGTCGTCATCCTTATATGCCGAGGTTGTATATGCCGAGGTTATGGATTCGACCCCAGTCAGGGCACATACAAGAATCAACCAATGAATGCATAAATAAGTGGAACAACATGTCAGTGTTTCTCACTCTCAAATCAATCAATAAAAAGTAAAAGAAAATAAAAAAATAAATCATCTGTTCATGTCCTGTCCGCTTTGTTTTGGTTGTGGAGTGTGACAGGATGTGACTTTAACCAAAGCCTTCTAAGTTTGCAAGATTGACTCGGCTATGGGATAGATGAGATAGTGACCTCATTAATTTGTGTGGTGCAGTAGGAGCTGTGGAAGCTAAAACTTGTTTCCTGGTTTTGAGGAATTTCCACTTTGGTGGGGCACCTCTGGGTGTCAAGGCTATTTTTATTGACTGGTACTCCCAAATTTTGTGTTTGTATAAAGTATCAACTCATTGTTAAATTAGGAGTGTTTGGGTTCGTTTGTTTACCCCTCCCTCCCTTGCTAAGTTAATCAGCAGAAAAAGGGACTTGAGGAAAAGGACATAAGAGTGCAGGAAGTGATATTGAGATTAAAGCAGCAAAGTTCTAGGACTGTTAAACGCAAGCTTGTGTTACAATTTAAAAGGCTGGATGAATGAAGACCAGCTCTGGAAACCGGGCCCTCTGGACTGGTGAGATGCCCGCAGGGGGTTGATTGATTATTTCATGCCTGGGCTGGGGGTGGGGTCGGGGTGTCAGTGACCACAGGGTTTCTTTACTGGCTGGGAACTTTTAATCACCCCCGTTGGTTCCCTTGCACCTTCTTGGAAAGCCCAACGTCAACCCTTTTCTTATCTAAGTCGTGCCCTTCCTTAAATGCTCAGCTCACATTCTATAGTCATTATTAAATCAATTAAATATTTATTTAACGTTATTAGTGCCAGGTACCTGGCCAGGTCATAGAGTCCAAGGATAAAAATAGTCGAGATCGTTCCTGTCTGGAAGAGTTTACACACCAGTCGAGGAGACGGAGGACCCAGGTAAGTATACAGGCGTGGTACAGCCGCAGAGCAGTGCAAGTGCTGACGGGGGTTTGTAGGTGGAACTCAGGTGGAACAGAGAAGGGAAAACCGTAGCACACATGGGATGCCTGTGGAACTCACTGTTTACCTTTGACACGGTTTACCTTTGATTTAGTAAATGGTGCCTTATGTTGTTAGTTACTTTGCTGGGTTTATATGTTGAATTTCAAACTTATTTAAAGTCTCTTTGAGGTGGAGGTTTTATCCCTTCTCGTATTCCAAGGAAATAGTAGGCTCTCAATAAATGTTTATTGTTAGTGACAGTATATGCCAGTGTTACTGATACCCATTATAAAACTTCATCAAGTAGAGCCTTTTTTTTTTTTAAATGATTTTATTTATTTTCAGAGTGTGGGGAAGGGAGGGAGAAAGAGAGGCAGAGAAACACTGATGTGCAAGACAAACATCAGTTGGTTGTCTCTGATGTGCCCCCAACATGGAACCTGGCCCACAACCCAGGCATGTGCCCTGACTGGGAATTGAACAGGCAACCCTTTGGTTCGCAGACTGGCCTTCAATCCACTGAGCCACACCAGCCAGGGCAATGTGACTGACTGAATGTGTCAAAAGTGGTTTATGAAGTTTCTTGGTATGATTGACATTTTGGCCAAATAATTCTTTGCTGGGGGGCTGTCTTATGCACTGGAAGACATTTAGCAGCACCCCTGGCCTCTGTCCACTAGAAGCCAATAGCAGGAGACAGCCGACATACTCAAAATATCCAAATCAATAAAGTTATTGGTGATAATGAAAAATGTGACTTTTATTTTATGGAAGAAACCATACAGACTTTTTGGCCAACCCAGTACTTTCTCTGCCTGGTGCCCCCATCTGCTGCTCTGGAGACGGGCCCAGCTGCTGGTGATTGAACAATATGCCTGACAGTTTGAGCACCATTGCTGTACCAGGGGTGTCCGGCCTTTTGGCTTCTGTGGGCCACATAGGTAGAAGAAAAGTTTTCTTGGGCTACACATTAAATACACAAATACTAACAAAAACAAAAAAAAATCTCATATTGTTTTAAATAAATTCACAACTTTGTGTTGGGCTGCATTCATAGCCATCCCGGGCTGCACGCGGCCCGTGGCCCGCGGGTTGGGCCCCCCTGCTAGATGGACAACTGGGATACAAGTTCATCAAGCACAGGGGAAAGAGATGAGGCAAGGTCATCAGACAGCAGCTCTCAGGTCAGGAGGAGCAGCACTTGGGTCTTGAAGGATGAAGACCCAAGTTTTCAGGTAAACAAATTGCCAAATTTGTCAGGTAAACTGGTGAGAAAGAACAGCACACACAGAGGTATGGAGTGTGGAATTGTGTGCTTCATTCAAGGAGCCGAGAGCCCACTGCAGTGGGTGGTGGGCTGCCGTTGTGTGGACCGCGGGACTGTAGGTCGGAGACGTAAGCAGGAGTCACATCGCCGGGAAGCTGAAATGCTCTGGTGAGGGGTTTACACTTTATCCTGCGGGCCAGGGGTCCGCCAACTTTTTTCTAAAGGGCTAGACAGTAAATATTTTGGACTTTGCAGGCCCTACAGTCTTTGTCACAACCTCTCAGCTCTGCCATTATAGGATGAAAAAGCAACCGCAGGTAAGACGTAAATAATTGGGCATGGCTATTAAAACTGTTTATGGACACTGAAATTTGAATTTCGTATCATTTTCGGGTGTCATGGAATTTTCTTCACTTGTTTTATTTTAACCCTTTACAAATATAAAACACATTTTTAGCATGCAGGCCCCGCAAAAACAGGCAGCCGGTGGGTTTGGCCCAAGGGCCAGAGTTTGCAGACCCCTGCTGTGGACTAATTTTTTTTTTCAAAGTTTGGTGTGTGGACTATCATTCATCAGAACCTATTGCCATGTGTGTTTTGGGGATCTTTTCCAGGCCCAGTGGATCTGAATGTCAGGGTGGAAGGGCGCCCTGGGTAAGTCTCACGCCAGCTGAAGCTGAGAGCCGCTGCTGACCGCCAAAGGGAGGGTGTTGGAGGGTTTAGGTTGTGCAAGGATTTTCACTCTGCAGTGCAGTGCAGGGGTCGTGGCTGAAGCATGCAGGGATGGGGGGCAGGCAGGGGTTTGAGGATGAGTGAGGATTTAGAGTAGTCGTTATGGGTGAATGGAGGAAGAACCCACCAGGGGCAATTTAATGGGTGGCTGAGTGTAATTAACCCACTGGAAACCAGAGATTTTTAGATGCATGAATTTGTGTCAGTAGGTAACCTTTCATTCAGAGGTTTGAGGAGCAGAAGTAATACAGATAGCTGGATATTTCCAGAGAAGGCTGTCGGAAAGTTAAGAAGTAAGGATGTTGAAAGATACTGGCAAATAGTTGGAAGTAATGCAAGTGAAAGGAACTATCCAGAGGTTGCAGGACTCTGGGGAGCAGGTGCAGAGGAAGGGAGAGAGCCTGGAGGCTGGGATGCGGCAGGAGAAGATTCCCAGTGAAGCTTTTCTGGGCCACGGTGAAAGTCAGGGTGTGCATATGGGAGCCGGGGTGCCAGTCAGTTTGGTTTAGCCCAGGAAATGGGGGTTTGACAGATTGTCCTCTTAAACAGTGAAGCTTCCCAGCTGAATTTGGGGAGGTGACGTGGAGAAGACAACACAGGACCCAGGCTCTCCAGGATGGTGGGCGTTGGTGGAGTCGCATGGTGTGAAGAAGGACCAGAGAGGGTAGGACTTGCTCTGCTGCCAGCCAGCCAGCCAGCTGCTCTGCTGGTTGGCATCTCATTTAACATAAGGAGTCTGGGTGGAGCTTGAGGGGAGGAAAGATTTTGTATAAGGATGGTGAAAGAAAAATGATCCAAAGCACTGACTTTCTTTTCTTTTGGGGAATCCCCCGCCCCCCACCATTGTAGTGGTAAAATGAGAAAGCAAATGCCTGGAGGCTGATGGTTCTCCAGCTCAGCTGAAAGACAAAGGAGAGAGAGCTGGGCAGACTGAGGTTTTGGGTGGAGCCAAGGGAGAGCTGAGAGGAGGTCAGCAGTGGGAAAAGGAGGGAGGTCACAGTGGGAATGTGGGCCGATGTGGAGGAGGAGGAGGAAGTCAGGCACAGCCCGTGGCTGCGAGTTGAGAAGTGGAACTTGCTTACTGGGCATGAGGGTCTGGGATGAGCGGGAGGGTTCTAGGCAGGCGGCGGTGCCCCCTCTGGGGTCCCAAAGTTCTGATAAGGCTAGTGATAGACCCTGAGCATTCTGACCTTTCCTGGAGCCACACTGCAGGTGTGGCAGAAAGTTCCTTGTGGTGCTGAAGAGATTGCTGTTGGGGGGTGGACAGTGGCTTGCAGAACAGCCCTGGGATGTCCAAGGGTAAGATGTGTTTAGGGCCATACTGTGAGGTATAAACCCCCAGTTCCACCGAACTGAAGGGATAGGGCTGGGGGAGGTGGGAGTTGCCTTTAGTCCAGCCCTGCACACAGAACAGGGGGATGAGCATTCTCCGCTGGAGGGCGCCCTGGGTGAGTCAGCCTGGCTGGTGCCACAGTCTGGTGGCTTGCTTTGACAGTAATCGAAAGGGAG